>JADRCD010214832.1:20400-49044 GCA_019843815.1 Montemys delectorum | reverse complement strand
GGCACTGTCCCTAAGGGTGCCTTCTCATCACATGGTGGGCTTTCCCTAGTACATCAGATGGCAATCTGACCTGGGAACAAGAGAGAGAAATGGATGACTGCCTAAAGGCCTCACAGGTCACATCTAGTGGTGCCAGAGCTCAGCAGTGAAGTCTGTGCCAGCCTCCGTTTACCCAATATTGAAGGGAGAAGCTGTGCTTCCTGGCATGGGTGACACTGAAGGGCTGGGTACACATGCCAAGGGCTGTGCCTGACCTGGATATCCATGCTGTCCATTGTACCCCGAGGACACTGGGGTCCAGCCAGCCAGCATCTGCCCAAAGTCAGCTCCCAGCTACAGGAGCTGCTGCAGGAGAATTTCTAGGAGTAATAGACATAGTCCATCCACTCGGCCTTCGTAACTGAAGGCCCATCGTTTTCCTCTCCACCTGGGTCTTTCTGCCTCTGTCTGTCTGTCTGTCAGCCAGCCCTTACCTTCAAAGCCTCACACACTTCCAGATGCAGCCACAGGGAAGAAGAAATTCAGACTCACAACACGTGTATGTGTGCTACCACACACCAGTGTGCTAAGTGGGTCGCCAATCACAGCGGCCTGCCTGCCTTCCTCCGGTCTCAGTGTCTGTGTGGTGTGGTGTGCTGTGGCGTGGCGTGGTGTGCTGTGCTGTGGTGTGGTGTGCTGTGGTGTGGCGTGCTGTGGCGTGGCGTGGTGTGGTGTGCTGTGGTGTGCTGTGGCGTGATGTGGTGTGGCGTGGTGTGCCGTGGCATGGTGTGGTGTGCTGTGGTGTGCCGTGGTGTGCTGTGGCATGGTGTGGTGTGGTGTGGCGTGGCGTGGTGTGGCGTGGTGTGGTATGCTGTGGCGTGGTATGGTGTGGCATGGTGTGGTGTGGTGTGGCGTGGTGTGGTGTGGCGTGGTGTGGCGTGGCGTGGCGTGGTGTGGCTCTTCCATGCCTGTTTCCTGAGGGCCCATCTTCATTCTGCACTGAAATAAAAACCTCATTAGCCCCTAAACACCTGCAAGCAGGAACAGGAGGCATGTGAATAATTTATATTGTGAGTAATTTTAATATTTTATAATAACTCTGTTGAATCGTGTGGTTGTGTGCCTGTGTGAGTAGTATTAAGACAGAGACAGTGCTAGGTCCAGCCACCACTGCCACTGCTGATTGGCTAGAGTGACAGGTTTCTGAGAGAGAACCCAGAAGTGAGAGCTTGGCCCATTGGAGGTGGGAGTGGAGAGGGAGAAAGGAAGAGACAGACTTAGTTTATCAAAGGTGACCAGGCAGCACTTGGTGGTCCGTGACCAGTAAGCAATGGCTGTGCTAGGACCTAGGAAACCTATCTGTGTCCATTACTGATTCATCGTCTAACCTCCCTTGCTGCATTTAAATTAAGCACCAATTTCTAAGACTGGGGCATAGTTCAGAGGGAGACCCCTTACCAATATGTACAAACCCCTAGATATCATCCTTATCTTCAAATTATCACCTGTCATCCCAGCTCTTGGGAGGTGGAGGCAGAAAGATCAGGAGTTCAAGGTCCATCCTTGGCTATGTATCATGTTCAAAGCTATCCTGGGCTACATGAGACTTAGTTTCAAAAACCATGAATGAAACATAAACAAAACTTCCCCACCACTCCAATCACACAAACCGCCCTGCTGTCCTGGGATGCAGAAGTGTATTTTGCCACAAAACCTTTGCACTGGACTTGCCCTCCTCCAGTGCTCCCCTAACCACAGCTTCTTCTGTGACAAGTCCTTGAGTCACATTCCACCTCCATATCTTATTGCAGTGGAAGCTGAAGAGTTGGTGGCCAGTGGGAGGCTGTCTTTGACAGAGAGCACCATGTGGGCAAGGATTTGGTGCCAAGAGCTAGAGACTGAATCAGCTGAATTCCAGGATGAGCAGATGAAGGAGTGGGCAGGGCTGAGAAAAACAGTTTGGGGGAAGAGGGTGGAAGAGAGAGAGGTGAGAGGCTATGTGAAAAGGCTAGCAGGTAGAGAAACTACAGAGAGGCGCTGCACCAGGCTCAGGAGTCTCAACGATTGGAATGAGTGATTTGGGCACTACCCTAGAAAAAAGGGCTCAGGCCCATTCCTTGTGTCCCTTTATGACTGGGCTGTGTTGTTTCACTTTTCTTATCACGGCTAACTCTGAGTGGCTGGGTTTCCAAACCTTCTCTGTAGTCACCAGCCCAATTTCTTCCTACCTGAAGATCTCCTCACAGCCCACACTCCACCACATAGCCCTGGCTAGCCTTGACTACAGAAGGCCCAACACCCACCAATATATCTCATAGTGTCCAAATGCCTGAGATGTGGCTATTCAACCATGGAGTGCACTCCCAAGATTCCCTGGTTGTGGGTGTGATCATGTGATATAATCTGGCCAATAGGATGTGGTTGAGAGCCATGGGCAGGTTTCTTCCCCACATGGGATCAGTCTTTATTGCCAGCAGCTACTGAGGCCAATTCTCACAAACATAGTGGTTTTGAATAACACATTTCTTATCTTAGACTTCTGGAGACTGGAAATGTGCTGGGAGGAATGTTTTCTGAGGCTCTAAGGCAGTAATGCTCCTTGTATTTTCCAACTTAGAGGTACTTCCTATGAAATGGGTTTAGAGTCCCAAAGCAGGCTGCTCTGGGGATGTTTTATTCTAGGATGAGATCCACAGCCTCCTGCTTGCCAGGTCACCTCAACCCCAGATGATAGCTCTGCTCTGGCTGCTTTCTGGTCCTCCCACCTCCTGTGATGTCACAGCATTGTGAGCCAGAGACATCAGGATGTGGACATCTTGGGAGGACCACAATTCAGCTGGCATGGGGTTGTTGACAGTGTATGGCTGCTGGTGGGAAGTTAGTCCATGCTGCCGTTCTCAAACGCCTGCTGAGAAAGATGGCCTCTTGAGCTCTGGAAGACCGAGCCACGGACAGAAGGAATTGAGGCCAAGAGTGGAACCTGTAACACTGGGCGCTTATGCTGTAGTGCAACCAAGGCACAAATGCTGGAGCTGTGGTGTCCAGCCCACAGCATGGAGCTGTGGTGTCCAGCCCACAGCACTGTTTAAGGAGAGCCAATGGATGTGAACAGGGGTTGCTGCCCTTGAAGAGAGTTGTCAAATCCATTTCATGTATGTGAGTACACTGTAGCTGTCTTCAGACACACCAGAAGAGGGCATTGGATCCCATTACAGATGGTTATAAGCCACCACATGGTTGCTGGAAATTGAACTCAGGACCTCTGGAAGAGCAACCAGCCAGTGCTCTTAACCGCTGAGCCGTCTCTCCAGCCTGTTGAATCCCACTCTTATCTATTTTCCATTCTCCTTTTTTTTCTCATCTGTCCTGAATTTCTTTCTCCTTCTCTCCCCCTGCCACCTGCATTCCTGGTGCTCTCCTTATCATACTCTCTGTAATAATTCATGGCCTCTTCACATACCCAAACAATGCGACTGTCTGACCGTGGGCTAGAATCTCACAGTGTGACCCAAGGTGAGCTTCTCTCTTTCTGAACTAATTGTTTCAAGTACTTTGTCACAGCAATGGAGACTTATGAGCATCTGACTGGTGTCAGCTGTGAGATACAGCAGCAAATTTAACAGAAAAGCAAACCCTTCTACGCCCTTGTGCATGCACAGGCGTGTACACCTTCCACACAGCATTTGAAAAGCAGGGGGAGAAGGATTGCGAGTTCAAGGACAACCTAGCCAGACAAAGTGGGCCTCTCTCACATCCCACCCCAGAGAACACCCCGTGGGTGACTAGGAGTCCAGGTGGGTCTGAGCTTTTCCATTCCTATGATGTGTGCATCACCCTTCCTGTGGGCATCATGTCCTAACCAGTGCATGAACAATTCTTTTTTTTTCATCCTCACTAGGATTTCTGTCTGCCCTGTTTTTCCTCTTTTTTCGTCCTCACTAGGATTTCTGTCTGCCCTGTTTTTCCTCTGAGCTTTTTGACAGGTGCATAGCAATCCCTCTTTGTGGCCTGCAATCCCATTTCCCTAACAACTGACCATTCCTGCCCGCCACTGCCACTGCCAAGCAATTTGCACATCTGTCAGATTTCTGCATGTGTTTCTAACCTTCCCTGGTCGTTTTCAGGCTCCCCCTTGTTGGAGATGCTATTTGTGAGCTTGTGCTTCCAGCTCCTCTTCATCCTGCCTCTCTCTCTCCTCCATGTTCACCCTGGAGATCAAACTTGAGTTTATGCTTGGTGTTATGTGTTTTTATACATGGGACCATCTCTCAGTTCTTGTTCCTGGCTTTTTTTTTTCTTTTAATTTTGAATTAGGATCTCACTACATAGCCCAGGCTGGGCTAGAGCTCCCCATTTTCCTGCCTTGGTCTCAAGTGCTGGGATAACAGGCATGCACCCATCCCACCCAGGGTGTAAAGTATAACCTTAATGGGTTTCTCACCAAGGACCATGGGAGCCCGTGAATGTTCTTGAGTGAGTACAGGTTGAGAAACAGATATGTATACTCTCCACAAGGACCTCCCTTTGAGCCTCAGTTTCCCCACAGCAAACCGGTTGAGGCTGGAGGATGCCAAGCGGCTTTTGGAGCCTTAGCACCTAGGGTGTGAGGTCTGCAGTAGACACATAGACAATGACTCAAAGGCTACCACGAGGCTCATTTGGGTCCTGGATGGTGAAATCTGGTAATTTTTCAATTCCAGTCGCCCTCCTTCATACATAACTGTACCCAAAGCCACTTTCCTGAAAATCTAAATTGAAAGTAAATAGCACAGGGACAATTTTGGGGTGATAAAACCAGCAATTCTGGAGCTTCTTCTAGCGGTATTTATCCTCCCCTCTCACTAATGGCTTCAGCCGCCTCTGCGGGTTATTAAAGTGACACATTTGCTTAACTTGCCTGGGGCTGCAGCCCACCTGGGGCTGACTGGCCCCGTGTGAAGCCCTCAGAGCTCCCCCACCGGACAATTATGTGAAGCCATCATGTCTTCTCTATTACTATAAATCATAAGGCTTCCATGCTCTGTATTGAAAATGCTTAAAGTTTGTGTTTTACAAATCTCACCACCCCAGGACTGACTTAGCTCTCAGCACCCCAGGACTGACTTAGCTCTCAGCACCCCAGGACTGACTCAGCTCTTTCTGTGACTCTGCAGGGATGGATCTGGGAAGGCTTTGCTGGAGTGTGGTTTCAGGAGGTGTTCAGCTTCCAGAATGAAGGAATCTGCCTTCCTTCTCTAATCACAGAATTGAAGCTGGACTGGGTTTTCATTTTGTTTTCTCCTCACTAATACGGGACCACTGAACCATGTCCCAAGCCCTGGAATTCAATATGCCCATGCTTTCCTGGAACTCACCATCCCCCTGTCTCAGCCTCCTGAGTGCTAGCATGGCCCATATGTACCACTACAAGGGTTGGAATATTTTCCTTTTTTTCTTTTTGCTTTACTTCAAAGGCCTGTGCTGTCACACTCAACTGGACATTATAAAGGAGGCCTGTACACTAATCATCCATATTCTTGGGAGATAGAGGCAGGAGGATCAGGTGTTCAAGGAGATCAGGTGTTGAGCTACATAGTACCCCCCAATGTACAACAAACTTGAATAAAGGAATAAACGAATGATGGTTTGGAAGGGGTCCAAGTGTCCAAAAAGTCTTGGCTGATGAGGTGCCATGGCCATCCTGGGCTGCAACAGGCCTGTGAAGCATCCTCCTCAGGTAAGTAGAATTCTCTTCAAGCAAAACTAAGACCTCCCAGGTGACTGAAGGCCCCACAGAGGCAAAGTGCGCCATCAAAAATAAATAGCCTGATTACCATAATGTATGCAAATGTATGCTAATGTGACAACTATTAAAAGACTCCAAATGTCATCGAGGGAAAACACACCAGGTCCTGGTTGATGTAAGGGGGGGATGGTAGGAGAGAGTGAAGTCGAAAGTTGGGGAAAGGTCGAGATGTCTGAGGTTGGACCATGGGCATCCCACAGACACTGGCACACGCTCATAGCAATTATTCCCAGGTGGACTCAAGCCTCCAGGGCTCAGCTTGTGGGAAGACAAATGCTCAGCCTCTGGAAGCCCTGCTTCAAAAATTGGTGCCCTAGCCAAGGATGGAGGTGCATGTCTATCATCCTGGACTTGGGAGACAGAGATGGGAGGCTCTCAGTCCACCTTGACAAACAAACAAGGAGAAATTTGATGGCACAAGAGTTACTGAAAGTATTTTCAGAGAAGAAAACTTAGGATCTGAGAGGGTGGGAGGCTGGCCTCGGGCCGAACAGCAACAAGGGAACAAAGCTAAGCACATCTTTGCCGCCTGAATATGGCCCATCCCGGACTTCCTGGATATTTTCCTTCAAACTTTACTTTATTCTGAAACCTGAAACCTGTTTTAGATGATATTGTTCACCGTGGCAGTGAATGAAAAGCTAAATTTATAGATGGAAGCAGAAATGAATTCAAAAGAAATAAACATTATATGCTGGTGTTCCACACAGATACGAGCACCTCCAATAAGGGGGATGCCACTCATTCGTTTTATTGATGTGGGTTCTCCTTGCATAGCCCAGGCTGGACCTGAACTGAGGGACCCACCAGCCTCAGTCTCCTGAAGGCTGACATCACAAGTGTGTGACAACACACACTGCTGGGACTCACTCAACCTAAGAGAGTCCATTTGTTAGAGAAAAATCAAGAGGCTGATTAGACCACTAAGATGTTTTTATGTTAAAAGAAATGAGAGGGAAAGAGCTGATCTGCTGTTCACCAAATCATCACCAGAACCAGAGGCAGTGTGATGTGTCATCACTGTACTCAGAGTACCTACCTGATGTCGGGGGTGTGTCCACCCCTAAAGAAAAAATCACCAAGATCTTACACTGTCAGTAACACTGAAAACTGACTGCAGATAACCCACCCATCTCCTATTTATCCATTCACCCCCGCACCATGCATCTACCAATCTCCCTGTCCACCTATTCATTCATCCATTCACCCACTCATCCATTGATCTATCTACCCATCACTCCACCACCCACCTACTCACTCATCTGTCCATCCACCCATCCATCCATCAATGATTCATCTGTCCAGCCGATCATCTATCCATTTGTCCACTCATACATCTATCCATCCACCCATCCACCCATCCATCCACCCATCCACCCACCCATCCACCCATCCACCCATCCATCCACCCATCCATCCATCCACCCATCCACCTATCCACCCATCCATCCATCCACCCATCCATCCATCATCCACTCACTCATCCATTCTTCCATCCACCAACCCATCGATTTACCCATCCCTTCATTAATCAATCTATCTGTCCACCAATCTGTCTATTCATTTGTCCATTCATCCATCCACCTCCCACCCCACCCCCAACACACATTGCTGTTACTGGGGAACCTTCCAACATGTCCACCTCTCCTCTCTACACACAGTAAGTCTTCCCAGCCTCCATCCCAAGCAAGAAACACATGCAATTGACTTGCTAATTAAGCAAATTCTGGAGGAAATAATGGAGCTGTCAGTGTGAGGTTGGCCCATGTATTTTCTCAAAGCTTTAGTTTGGAGATGGCAGAGGGCCTTCTGTCCCCCAGCAATAGCCAATCACTGACTACTATAGCTTCTGGACTCCTGCTTGGTTTATGTAGGCCTGACTGATCTAGGTCATGTGACCTGGAAGGATGAGGACAGAAAGATATTTGATAAATTTCAATGGTCCAATCTTGTTAAAGACTGTGGGGCTGGAGAGGAGTGAAGCCTCTTCCTCCTCCTCCCTTCTCCTCCTCCCCTCCTCCTCCTCCATCTCCTCCTCCATCTCCTCCCCCATCTCCTGTACCCTTTCCTCCTTCCTCCCTAACCTTCAGTAAGGACTCAATATTTGGAATGAAGGGATAAATGGCTGTGCGAAATAGAGACTTCTTTGTGTTGCAGACTTCTGGCAGAGGCTCGGCTAGTCAGTGCAGTGCGATCACTGAGGAAAAGGCTGGAGTATGAACACTCCATCTGTCCCTGTCAGAAGGTCCCCACAAAGGATCTGCACTTGAGTCCCTGTCCATGCTGTGGAGAAGTCCCCTCTGCCCCTGCTCTTCTCACCTTGAGCTGCATCTCCTCCTAAGGCAACACTTGAACTGTGTATTAATTGCCTCTTTCTTTCTTTCTTTTTTCCGTTTTCATTCCTTTTTAACTGAAGATGCTGGCTGTAGGGTGTGAGTGAGTATGTTTAAAAGCTTTCTCATTTGGAGATGAGGCCAGATAGCTTTTTGAAGAAAGTCTGCTGAGTGCCTAAAACAGTGAGAATTCCACAGGCTGCCTCACACGCCTGCCCTCATCTGTCACCACAGCGTTTGCAGATGGAAAACAAAGGCAGGGATTGGATACACTACAGTCACAGCTGAAAGGCAGGGCAAACCCCCTTCCTCTTTGTCAAGAGGTGGAGTTGGCTGGAGGGAGCTCAGGTGAACCCTGGCAGTGCTGAGCAAGCACTGGATGAATGCCAGCACTGTGCCGTGTTGATGAATGCCAGCACTGTGCCGTGTTGCCTAGCTGTGCCGCACGCAGGAGGACATGGCAAGAGTTGTCTTTATGTGTTTGAACATGAGTGCAGCTCTGCAGAGGCCAGAAGGGGGTGTCGAGTTCCCTGGAGATGGAGTTACAGACGTTTGCTTGTATCCACATAGGTGCTGTGAATTGGACTGGGTCCTCTGCAAGAGCAGGATGTGAAGTTGGTTGACATCTTTAACCCCAGGACTTCGGAGGCAGAGGCAGGCAGATCTCTGAGTTCGAGGATCCCTGGTCTCTATAGTGAGTTCCAGAACAGCCAGGGCTACACAGAGAAACCCTGTCTCATATTTTAAAAACTAAGCTAAAAAAAAAAGAGGAAACTGGGATGGGAGACATTTCCAAGGACAAAATAAGGGATGCTGGGAAGTCTAACTGTGTGCAGAGAGGAAAGAAGGGTGGGTCGTGGGGGGCTCCCATCCAATCGGTGTAGACGGAACCATTGTCACACAGAAATGCAGAGGGGACATCTCATGATGTCATTTAAGGGATGGAGAATGGCTTCACAGGCTAAGAAATTTCAAGACATAGGGGTGTGAGGGACTCAGGAAGGCACCTGAGGTTCACCTCTAGCCTCACAAGCATGTGAATCCACACACAGAGGGGAAAAGGTCATTCACGGAGGTGAAACTATGGATCAGTGTGACTCCTGGTGACTCGTGCACACAACTTGAAGTGTGGAGAGGAGAGAAACAGAGGGAAAGGGGAGAAGCTGAAGTGGTTGAGGAGCCATTAGAGCAGCATCTCTCAGTCCTCCAGCTGGACAGCACCATAGCAGAGGTTCTCAACCGGTGGCTTGCCACCCCATGGGGACTGGACGACCATTGCATAGGGCTCACCTAAGACTATTGGAAAACATAGATATTTACATCAGCATCCACAACTGTAACCAAAGGGAAAAAAATGTTATGAGGTAGCAATGAATATAATGTTATGGCTTGAGGCTACCAGAGCATGAGGAGCTGTATCAAAGGGTCACAGCTTTCCTAAGGTAGAGAACTGTGGTATAGAGTGAGCACTGAGTGGTATTTGTTAAAAACATTGCCTTGACACAGAGTCAAGACATGAACCAACTGTTCTCTTTTAGATGTTAACCAACAGTGGTGGAATGCAGCTGTTGTAACAGATGTGTCCCAACATTCGTAATAGTAAACAGCTGGAAGCAGCTGATCCACAAATGAGTGCATGAGCATGCTGTAGCCCATTATATAGTGGAATATTATTCAGCCACGAAAAGGTCAGAGATGAGACACCTGGTACAATGTGGATGAGCCTTGTGGCCATTACACTCAGTGACTACGGCTGCTAGGTCACACACTGCAGTGTTTGGAGCTGTTTGAATGAGAACAGCCGCCATAGGCTCAGATCTTTTTAATTCCCAGTTAGTGCAACTGTGTGGAGGGATTAGAACATGTGACTTTGTTGGAGGAAGTGTGTCACTGGGGTGGGTTTTGAGGGTTTAAAGGCCACAGCAGGTTCAGTGTCTCTGCCTGGTACCTGCAGCTCAAGATGTAAAGCTCTCAGGTACTGCTCTGGCACCATGGCTGTCTGCTCCCACCTTGATGATAATGGACTAACCTTCTGAGACTGTAAACAAGCCCCCAATTAAATGCTTCCTTTTGTAAGAGTTGCTGTAGTCAAGGTGTCACAGCAATAGAACACTAAGACACTGTAGAACCCAGCCTATAGAAAAGTCCTCAGAGAAACAAACTTCCTACACACCGAGGAGGAGACGGGTGTTGGAGATAGGTGACAGGAAGTCAGGGTCTAAATGAGGGGTTTCTCTAAGTGCTGTAGTGCAGACGGCTACTCGGAAGGAAGGCTGAGGCAGAAGGGCCTACGCTGCGTTCCAGGGTAGTATAAACAACTCAGTGAGACTGTCTTAAAATGACCCGAAAGTGCAGGAGGGAGGGCGTAGCATCAGTTGCTCAGTCTGAGGGCTTGGGTTTGATTCCTAGCAGCCACAGCTCTCTGAAACTGCAGTTCCGAGCATCAGAGGCATCTTCCGCCCTCTGTGGGCGGGCACCAGGTATGCAAAGATAACACCAATACCCATAAAATACATTTAATTCAAATCCTGAAGAGGTGAGGGCATGGTCAGGGGTTGGAGCCCCACCTAGAATCCCCCAGTGAGGAGCTGGAGGTGTAGTCAGGGGTGGGGATCCTCTGTGATCTTGTGGCTGGGCTGTCTGGAGGGCCCATTAAAGTCAGAAGAG
The DNA here is from genome assembly GCA_019843815.1 of Montemys delectorum. Lineage (NCBI taxonomy): Eukaryota > Metazoa > Chordata > Mammalia > Rodentia > Muridae > Montemys > Montemys delectorum. The sequence continues at coordinate 38,280 of JADRCD010214832.1, read as the reverse complement.
GAGAGTGCTGCCTGGGGTCATACACTCACCTTCCACATGCCCCATCTTCAGGCTCTACCTTGGGCCTTGATCTCTTGGGGGTTCCTCACAAAGTGGAAGATCCCCAAGATCCCCAAGTTGTCTCCTCTGTCCTTCCTTAGAGCAAGACTTAGGCACATGTAGTAAAGGCACTCTGTCCTTGGAGCGCTGAGCTCCACATGCTTGGCTCACACAGGCAGATGTAACACCTGCTTTTAAATTCAATTAAGTCAGCCTCCTGTTCTGCGTCTGGAATACATTTACCAGCCAGGACAGCAGGGAAGGAAAGGGGAAAAGCAGAAAACACAACACAGGCCTATTTAGAGATTTCCCTCTAAATGGATTTTAATTCTCTCGATTTATCAGTGTTCTGCAGAGCTGGTGACAAGCCCACTTGGTGCACCTCTGCAAACCAGCTTCAGCCACATGGACAGGTTCAGGCGCAGCTCCTCACATGCATCCAGGCACCCATGATGGTGATCATGATGATGATGATTATGGTGATGGCGATGATGGTGATAGTGATGATGAAGGTGATGATGGTGGGGGTGGTGATGATGGTGATGCTGCTGTTGCTAATTGTGGTGATGATGATGATGAAGGTGATGATGGTGGGGGTGGTGATGATGGTGATGCTGCTGTTGCTAATTGTGGTGGTGATGATGATGATGATGATGATGATGATGATGGTGTTTATTAAGGGGACCAAGACACTGAACGTGAACAATGCCAGACAGGTCAGAGGACACCAGTTGTCACAAGAAATTTGATTATTTTCCACCAGTGTATAAACTGTTCCAGACAGTGCCATCAGACAGCAATCCATATCCAGGGCTTGTGCCACCCAGACGGAACATGTAACCTGGACGCCACCATGTCAGTCAACTTTGACCAAACAAACTAAAAACAATCCAGCTCCGGATGGGATTTGGGGATCATAGGACTCCGATGCACCTGGGAGGCTGGGAGCGTGTGTGTGTGTGTGTGTGTGTGTGTGTGTGTGTGTGTGTGTGTGTCTGGGATGGTAAGATCACAGGAGATGGATGTGAGAGTAGACACATAGCCACGGGCAGCATCAAGTCACCTCCATGGCTACCTGCAATGGCTTACACATCCATTTGGCCTGCAGCAGCCCTACTACGAACGGGCCCAACCCACTTCCTCCAACACTTGGAGCACACGTCTACACGGCCATCTACTTCCTGTGACCACCGAGTTGACTCGCTTCCTCCTCTGCCCACAGCCCTCCTTCACAGACCAACTGCAGTCCAGTCTGCAGCCCACGAGGCACTCCCGGGCCTGCCCCGCGCTCCAGCCACACAGGTTCGGTCTATCCGTCCGTCCACCCGTCCCACCCCTCCTCCACTCCCCAGCTGCCAGGCCCCGTCCTGCCCCGGGACTGTGGCACCGCTGCGTCCCAGCCCCTGCGCAGACGTGAGGTGTGGCTGGGCCAGAGTGTCTCCATGCAGAATTTGGGGCAACGGGGGACATGGAGCGGGTTCTCGACGTTCTCGCACGCAGCCTTCCTTTCTAAGACGGGGGAGGGGCGCCCACATTTCCCTTCTGACCCCTAAAGCCGCAGGGAGAGGCCCCAGGAGTCTGCGCAGGCGCTCTGATGATTCAGTCGCGCGCAGATCCACAGCCAATGGCTGTGTTTCGTGATGAGGTCATGCCTGGCTCCGCATCTTGATTGGTCACTGTGAGTCCACAGACACGCCCTCCTGGACGGTCTCGCCGCTTGGCCGCCCTGGGCCGGGGGAACTCTGAGACCAGGACACCTGCCTTAGGCTTACTGTATACTCCAAGCTGGCCTTGAATCCTGATCCTCCTGCCTCTGCCGCCCTTGGGCGTGCTGGATGACACGTGCGCACCCTTATACAGCACCTACTGTGTGCCAATTCACCCATGTTGCCAAGCTCTACACATTTTTGTACGGTGTGTCATTTTGTATGGTCTGTCACCTACGTGGGGTGCGGTACCCAAACTGCCAAGTATACATTTTATTTTCTATTTACTTTTAAGTTATTTTGTCTTTAAGATTAGTTTGTTTTGTACTTTAGCCTATTTTAAATTTCTTAAAGGTATTTTTACTATTTATTGGAGAAGATTGCACCTCGGCTCACTAGAGGGGGTCAGAAAACAACTTGCTAGAGTCAGATATCCTTCCACCATGCCATGGGGATCAAACTCAAGTCGTTGGGCTTGGCAGCAAGAGCCTGCAGGTATGAACCATCTTGCTGGCCCTTGTTTTATTTCTTTAATGTGACTTTCAAATGTCTATGTTTTGTTTGATTTGTTTTTATTATGCTTTTGTTTCATTTCATTTTGACAGAGTTTCCCATCCTAGGCCAGGCTGACTTTGAACTCATGATAATCTTTCTGCTTCAGCTTTCCATCATGAAGAAATGCAGGTGCAAGTCGCTGTGGAGGGCAGGCTAGACTAAATGAGACACTGATCCTCCTTCAAGGAGCAAAGTTTTAGGAAGTACCAAATATAAGGGGCTAATCCTGAGGTTTGTCTCCTTTTGGTCTGTGATATGGGGATGGGCCCCAGGGTCACTGGCCACTGACCCTGGGCTAGCTTGGCCTTCAGTAGAGAGTTCATTCATTCTTTCAGGGTTTTGGGTCATTTTGATTTTTTGTTTTGAGACAAGGCCTCTTTGTATAGACCAGGCTGTCCTGGAACTCACAGAGATCTTCCTACCTCTACCTCAGGAGTTCTAAGATCAAAAGTGCATCCACATTGACTGGCTCATTCAGTGGTTGGTTTGTTCCTTTGTTGTTTCGTTTTATGGCAGGGTGTCACCTAGCCCAGGCTGACCTCACTTTTTTTTTTTTTTTTCTCTTTTTTTTTTGAGACAGGGTTCTCTGTGTAGCCCTGGCTGTCCTGGAGCTCACTCTGTAGACCAGGCTGGTCTCGAACTCAGAAATCCTCCTGCCTCTGCCTCCCAAGTGCTGGGATTAAAGGCGTGCGCCACCACTGCCCTGCTGGCCTCAACATTTTTAGCAGCAGGTATGACTCAGACCTTCTCAGCCTCCGTGGGTTTTCTGTGAGCTCCAGAGCGCTCTGCCCACTCAGAAAATATGGATCCTGGGGCTCAGTGCAGCTCCTGAGATCTGCTAAAGGCCTGCGGAGTCTCTGGAAAGCAGCCTTCCTTTTTCACAGCTGCATCGTATTGAGCCGACCCTGGTGTTTCCCAAGTGGGAAAAACTCGCGCACATGGCTGTTCCCGGAGCGGCTGGTGGTAAGGCTTCGCTTGTGAAGAGACTGCCGCGGGCTGACGCAGTGAAGTGGGATTTAAGGATTCAGTTAGATGTGACAGTTACACAAGCTCAGAGCCGCCAGGGAGGGAGGGAGGGAGGGAGGGAGAGGGACAGAGACATAGAGAGACCTCTGAGACCTTTCCCCTCCCCCAAACCAGTCAAGCTCAAGCTAAACAGTCATTCCACGTGTCCTGATCACTGCTGTCCTGCACAGTGCCTGAGAACAGTAGGTCTTCAATAAAGCCTCAAAAACACAAAACAAAATGTGAATTTATGAAACAAGAGGAAAACACCTGTGTTGCTGCTGTCCCGCCATGGGTGCGGATAGAGACATTAGAGGAGGGAGATCCCACCACCCTCACCTCACCCAACCCCCATTCTCTAATTATCCTGTTGACAAGACTCAGGATCCCGCTCTTCAAGATGGCATCTGAGAGGACGGTTGTCTTTAGCGACGCTGACAGCTAATTTGTGGGAAGTTTAATTACAGGCGGCGTTAATTAACTGGCAAAGCACTGGGCGAGGACGGCGGCCATCTGTTCCTAGGATGTCCTCCCCTTCTGGGCCAGGCCCGGGGCTTGCCAGGGGAGGGGGACCGGGAGAAGGGGGAGTCTGGAGGAGAGCAGTGGGCGGGGCACAGGAGGAGGCGGGAGGAGGGCAGGGGACGTCCAGCGCTGCAGGGTCTGCAGAAGGCGTAGGCGCGGGGTGGGGGTTGGGGTGGAGGTGGGGACGAGGGCTCGGCTCACACCAGGACCCAGAAAGGCTGAGACACCGCAGACCTCCCATCCGGCCTCAGGACCTTTGCACAGGCTCAGATCCCCGAGAGCCCCGCAGCCTGCTCACCTGAGCTTTGTGCCCCAGTCTGGGGATCCTCGAGACTGAAACTGAGGTCCCTGCTCCTTGCGTAGACCGAGGGTTGTCTAGGAAACTCATGACCGGAGTTCAAATTCGGGTCCCTTCTGCCTCTGCGGCCCTGTGCCAGCCCGCAGCCTCGCAGGAGCCCTGAAAACTCCAGCCGCCCTGGTCCCCGCCAGCGCCTTGTCACCATGGCCAGAGTGCTCTGCAAAGCCTCAGTTTCCCCCTTTGCTCCTATGCGGGCGAACACTGATGACGCCGCCTGGTCCGGCAGGTCGGGGCCCTGCTGGAACCGGGGTGCGGAGCTGGCACAGGCGCCCCAGCAGCTGGGACTCTTGGGAGTGGGTGGCAGCTGGAGGCAGCTGGACACAGCCCGTGCCCCCGTGCAGGGCAGGGAAGCTGCGACAAAACGGGGACCCCCCCCCCACTCACAGAAGGAGGGGAACCCCCTGTGCACTTATCAAGCGCCTGCTGCATACGGAGGCCACTGCACATCCCCAGCCTGCAAGGACAGTAGCCTTGTCCACCGCAGGACTTCGTCCTTCCTGACCACTGGGCAGTCGGTCACTTAGTCAGCAGATGCTGACCGCTCCGCTCACCCAGGCCTCTGCATAACTGAGTCAGTCTTCCTCAGACTGGAGGGGCGGGCATCGCTGCTGAGCGGTTTACAGATGGGAAAACTGAAGCTCCGAGAGGCGAGACAGTGGAGCCGCCTGGCCTCAGTCGCAAGCCCCCAGGACAGGACGGGTGCGGGAATGTGGGAGTGAAAACGAGACTGGACAAACCCTGGACGGCGCGGGGCGTAGCTATGCTGGGCCGAGAGTCGCCATGCTAGGGGAGGGGGACAGGGCTATGCTGAGGCGGGGTTTGGACCGGGCAAGGCTGTGCTGCGGTGCGGTGGGTGCGGTGGGTGCGGTGGGTGCGGAGAACAGAGCAGGGCGAGATTCTGCTGTGGCGGGCGGGCGGCCGGGCGGGCGGGTCTGACTTGCCGGCCGTGGTTGTGGCCTGGCTACCCAGAGGCCCCGTCCAGCTCCACTGTTCCCTCAGTGCAGTGCAGGAAAGTGGGAAACTCCAGATTCAAACAGGCTTTATTGGACACCCCCACCTCCCCTGACCGGTTTCCACCCTTCCCGCGTCAGTTGGGGGTCAGGAAGGCTCGGGGGTCGCTTCTGACGGCGCCACGTTCTCGGCCACCCCCAGGGACGTGGTGCTGCTGCAGCGACGGCAGGGGACTGTCCGGGCTAGCAGCTCGAGCCTGCGGGAGCGCAGCTGGGCCTGGATGGCCCAGATGGGCGGGTGGTGTCCGGGCAGGGGTGGTTCGTCGCCGCCTACGCTGTCGTCCGTGGAACCGTCGTGCGTGCTGGCCACCGACTGCTTGCAAAGGGGGCATGAACGCCGCGCGGCGCGCGAGAACCAGGGATCGATGCAGCGACAGTGGTACGCATGCGCGCAGGGCAGGATCTTGAGCCGTTCCCCCTCCTCGTAGTCGTCCAGGCAGATGGCACACAGGTCGCTAAGGCGCGTGAACGTGCGCACCTGCGCCTTCTGGCATGTCTGCGTCTTCACCGTGGTGCCACGGCTACCCCAGCCGCGGACCCACGGCCACAGCTGCCGCAGCACGAACAGCGTAGACGCAGCCAGGGCCAGGGCTCGGGCGAGCGCCCAGGACGCAGCCACTACTGGGTGACACTCGGGGTCGGGGCAGGGTTCCCCGTGGGGCAGCAGCACGCGGGCTGGCTGGTCGCAGCGCACGGTCACCTCCAGATCCTCAAACGCGCGCAGCTGCCCTGGGCCCTCGGGGTTCACTGATGCTGCTGTGGCTCCAGCTCTCCGGACTCGCCGCCCTGTGTGCTCCCACGAGCAGCCCAGGGGCCGGACCAGGACCAGTGGGTCCAGTGAGCGGTTGTCGGGCCCGGGGCCCTCGATGGCGAGGCAGGCGTCGGCCGGCGGGGCCACCAGCAGGTATCCGCGTGCACTCTTGGGGTCCACGGGAACCCCAAGCAGCGCCGGGAGGTCCAAGAAGTCCACTGAGCTCAGGTTAACCTGAGCATCCGTGGGCGACAGGGACAGGACCAGCCAGAGAGCCACCAGGGCCACCGGGGCTACCCCGGGGCACGCCAACCGCGCCATGGCAGTCCCTACCTCAGGCTCCCGAGCTCCGATGAGTCCCTTGTGGGACGGTACGGAAGCCCCTCGGGCATCTCCGGAGCCACGCAGGGACCCCGTGGCCGGGTGGGAGCGGCGCCTGCAGTGGCCGAACTTGGGGGCCTCAAGCGGAAGAGGCTCCTGGGGACAGTTCAACCCACATGATGTCCAGGAGACCTGCTCTGAGGATGACACCTCGGGGTTCTGGACGCTTCCGACCTTTATGACGTCATTGTCAGAAAGCCCTTTGGCTGTTTTGGACTTGTGGCTGGTGGGGCATTACTTAAGCCCTGACTTAGGTCATTCCCAGAGGAGCCCAAGTTGATCGCCCCATTTGACGTTAGTTCATGAATAGGGAAACTGAGTCTAACTTGGCATCTGAGTACAACGGTAGACTTCAGGCACCGGATTCTAGTTGACAGAGCAGCCTCTCACCACCCCAGGGAAGTGGAACCTTGTTGCTCATGTCAGCTCTGGGCTTGTGTTGTGGCCATACGGCCTCAGGGCTCCAGTTGGCTGGGCTCAGCTCATCGTGCTCACCCCAGGACAAATAAAACCCAGGAAGAGATAGGAACTTGTATTTTGGTAAGGGGATACACCCTCCCAAAACTCACACAGACTGAGCAGCTCCCTTCCCCTCCTCAACCCAACATCATGGAGACTGATCTGGATCCATTCTCTCCATACAGGTCCTCACCATGGCCAGTGTCATTTTGTAGCTCTGAACAGTAGATGCAGCAACAACTGAAGAATATTATACTAGTGAGGAGATCAAGAAAACAACTACAAGGATTTGTCTCTGCCTTCCTTGAACTAGGTGCCTGGCATCTTGCTCAGTGCCATCTCTGTGCCTCTCCTGTGCCACCCTTGGAAAGGCTTGTCCCCTCTAAACCTTGCTCCCCAGTTCCCTGTGGTTAATCAGGGCTCTGGTATTGTTTGGTATGACTAGTGTTCCCACCATAATCAGCTGTGACTGAAATTCGGAGGCAGGGGCATGCTCTGTCTCTGCTTGGGTGCAAAGGAAGTAGGACTCAGTTCTTTTCCAGCATGGCTGCCCTTCGGCCTCCCAGGTCAGTCCCTAGGACTGTGTCTAAAGGTCACATGCGGTCTGGGTAGCGGGAAGGTCCTAGTTTTGCTGAGTTATTGTTTTCCGTTTTCTTGAGACAAGCGCTCATCATGTAGCCCAGGCTGGCCTGGAACTCAGGGAGATCCTCCTGCCTCTGCCTCCTGAGTGCCGGGTTTTCTCTGGCACACACATCACAGGGTCCATCCTAGAGCATGGACAGATCCAGGAGACAAGCTGGGGTGTACTGGGCACTGCTGTCACCCTAACACTCAGGAGGCTGAGGCAGGACTAGTGCCTGGAGTTCCAAGCCAGCCTGAACAGCAAGGCCCTCCCTGTCTCAGAAAGTACAGGGGGGAGGAATGGGTCCTGAAAGCCCCTTCTCAAGGGCACCTCACAACCCACAGCTCCTTCAGGCTCCTCCCCTTAAAGGCAGCACCACCTGCCAACCCCCACCTATTCACCCGGTTGGTGCCCACAACAGGACCCCAAGGTGGGCAGGGCCCATCTCTCAAAAGACTGGCAAAGGTTTGGGCTGACTCAGGATCCAAGACAGGAGAGGACATATTGAGCGCCAAATGCATCTCAGGCCCAAGACCTGCTCCATGACCCCTGTCAGTCACCCTGTTGTTGCCATCTCTTTGGATGCTGTAACCCAGGCTGACCATGAGCCCACAGCAATCCTCCTGCCTCACACTCCTGCAGACCAATGGAAGCTGAGGCTGATCATGGAGCCTCTGGCCTCCCCCAACCTCCCTTTCTGAGACAGGGCTTTGCTGATTGGCTGGGCTGCCCTAAAGACCAGGGACCTCAGAGCTGGGTTTGGGTTCTGGGGATTCAAATCCAGGTCCCAGCACTTGCTGTGTGCCAGGGCATGTGAGCATGTGGGTATTCACAGATGTCAGACAAAACAAATCACTCCTGGGAACATAGTCATGCTACCTGAGCCCCCATGTTCATCACAGGGCAGCTTCTACCTCACATGTTCTTTATTAGACACCGACAGTTCGCAGACATATAGGCCCAAAGGACCAGTAGCCAGAACAGTTAGCGAGGCAACAGAAACAGGTCCCCAGAGAGGAAGAACATGGAGATGATGAGAAGTGGAGTCTGCAGAGTCTGCAGAGGGGCTGAGTCCTGGGTGAATACAAGCTGTTAAAGCCCTGAGAGACTCAGGGAGTGTGAATATGTAGAAAGGTCCTGGTGAGCCAGCCCACCAGTGCCAAAAGAGCAGTGAATGCCTTGCATTCCAGCACTGGAAGAGCTGAGGCAGGAGGATTGCTCTGAGTTTTAGACCAGTCTGGAGTGCAGATGAAGACCCTCTGAAAGAAAAATCAGGTGACTTCCCGGTGAAGTGGGGGCACAGCTGCGTGGCTATCTGGCTGTCCAGCTGGGGTCCGTGTGGAGTGGGGAAGGGATGCCTACAAGCCAGGCGTTAGTGCCTGTAAGTTTAGAATTATTTCACAACAAAACACTTTAAACCCAGAAATTTCAGAACAAACAAAAACTGTGGGGGTGGGGACAGACAGACACAGAATGGAATGGGGAGGAGTCAACAAGGTGGGATAACATAGTCCCAGAAGTGACATCACTTCTGCCCTATTCTATTGGTCAGAAGCAATTCATACTCCAGTTCACACTCGCAGGGAGGGAACTGCACACGGAGACTGAACACCAGGAACTAGGTGCCACAGAGGCCATGGAAGGACCACAGTGAGGAGGGCGCAGCTTCCCATGGATCTTGGCCCTGACTGATGTCCAGGAGCAAGGACTGGAGAACCAGGGACTGAGAGAAACAAGGAGCAGGAGCAGGAGAGACACCAAATCCATACCTGGTGTGGGTGCCCCTCTTCCCCAAGTCATGCACCCCACAAAAAACACCCTCGGTGCAGTCTCCTGGGTGCAGCATAGACATCCTCAGGCCAAAGGGACCACGCCCCCAGCTTCATCCCTGGGAGAATCCTGAAGGGAGGAGCCTCTAAGAAGCTGCCCTCAAGCTCAAGACAGGTGTAGGGTGACAAGTACCAGCCTGAGAAGTGTCCTTAGCCAGGGGATATCTACCTCCAGGTGCTAGATGGAGACATTATAACATGCTGGGGCGTGCTGGTGGGAAGGCCCAGTTGTGAGGCCCTATGCAGCCTCCAGACAAGCCAAGGAAACCAAGTTTAGTGCGGGTAAGTCACTCAGCCCAGCACTGGGGAAACTGAGGCAGGAGGACCAGTAATTCCAGCCAGCCTGGCCCCACTACCCGGATGTGTGTGTATCAATGCCTTCCATCCATCCTTTTCACCCTTGCAGCTCCCCCTCCACTGATGGGTGCTGGGGATTAGGTGAAGACTTTACAGACCGCCACCATCAGCCCCCTCACTGAGGGATTCTATGTCGGGCTCCATCACTGACCACATCCACAACCCCCACACTGAATGGTTCTAGGCTGGGCTTCATCCCTGACCATGTCCCCAACCCCTTCACTGGGAGATTCTAGGTGGGGCTCCACCTTGAACATGCCCTCAATCCCTCACTGCTGTGGCTAAGGAGGCTGCAGAAGGATGGGGTCTGCCGACTTCAAAACAAAGCTGGGGGAAGCTCTCTGCCCCTCCTCCAGGGACAATCTGGGAAAGGTGCCAATTAAGAGCAAATCAATTAAGCAAACTGTGCTCTGGCTTCGCCCTTATGACTCTGCCCTAGACCTCCTTGACTGGAAGTAAATGCATTTGTGGTCAGAGATGAGGCAGGATCAGGACTCTCCAGACAGAGAGATACTGGGAGCCAGAGCCAGTCATGTGATCCGACCGAGGGTGGAGAGGGAACCTGTGAGCAAACGCTGTGGAGAAGCCAGTCTGTTCCTGTCTAGGACAAGCTACAGTGTGACTGGAGTGTGAGCAGCCAGTGAGAAAAGAAGGCTATAATTTGCCCATGTTTCATGTCAATCAGTTCCTGAAGTCGCTGTGGCTTTGGTGCTATGCTGTCTTGGCCATTTGATATTAGAAAAAGGATGAAAATCCAAGCTCTCTCCTTAACATGCCCCCACCCCCAGGCCCAAAACCCACAGCCATCCCTCCCTAGGGCCTCTGCAGGGAGCCTGGACACAGCAGAGACTCAGGAGAAGTGAGCACCTGGATCCAGCCACTCCTGAAGTCACTATGCCTTGGTACTCCTCCGCTGCAATGTGAGCATCAGCATACGTGGCTTCTGTGCGGCAAGTGCACAACACAAATATGCTCCAGACCACGGGATACTCAAAGACAGTGACAGATTCATCCAACAGTGCCCACATGCAAGATAACCTGAGGGCATGAAAACGAGTACAGGCTCACAACTCCATACCGAAGAGATGCAGCAGGTGTTGTTACCAAGCAATAGCTGACCGCTACATGCACAGATCCCTTTTCTGGCTTCTGACAACAGTTGGGTTGCCAGGGGCTGCAAAACTAAGGTCAACAGGAAATGACCTGTTGTCATTTGAGTGTCACAGTCCTGCAGTTGAGTGTTGTTAACCAGACCAAAGCACCATGGTGAATGTGCCGATGTAGGTTAGAAGGGAACCTGTGCTGTTAGCCTTGTAGATGTGAGCCTGTTTGTAACTGCAGCAAAACTAAGCTGTCCCTAATTTACAACAGAAATGGGATGGCTTGGTTGGTTCTTTGGCTTTCTTATTTGTTGGAGACAGGATCCTGCACCTCAAACTGGCTCAGAGCTTGTAAGCCTCCTCTCCCAGCCTCCTGAGTGTCAGGAGGCTGCATGACACTAGCACAGTCACCGTGACAGGAGGTCCCTGTGTACTGTGCTTCTCATTGCCACACACTGACACTAGCACAGTCACCATGACAGGAAGTCCCACACACTGACACTAGCACTAGCTACATTTTACAGAACGGGAAATGGGGTTCCAAAGCAGACAGAGACCCCCCCCCCCAAAGTGCTCTAATGAATCCCAGCTGAACCCTTTGTGTCCTAAGGCCTGATGCCTGCACCCTCGTCACCAGTTTGAACTCAGGTCACCCCTAGGAGGTCTCTTAGTTCTGGACTCCCTGGTCCCCAGCCCAGCTCTCAGGGAACCTGTTTGGTAAAACGTCTTATCGTGTGCCCAGCATTGACGCCACGATGACTTGAAGTCCTTGACTCAGGGTAATTAGGAGCATTCTGGGATGCCCTGCTTGATTAAAAGCATATCATCTGTTCAGAATAAAAATTCAGGAGCAAATTGCTTTTGTTGCCACCATAATGCTATTTTAAACTAACGCGGCTCATGGACTAATAAAGCCCATCACTCGGCTGTCACAGTATGCCTCAGACCAGCCATTTGCATAGCTCCTACATGCCTGTTACCTGCTCCTGGCATCTCCACAGCCCAGAGAGGCCCTGTCAGGCTGTCAGACCCAGAGAGGCCCCTCCAATCTGCCCCTAGGACAGCAGGTGTGGTTTAGTGGGGGAAATACAGCATGCAAGTGTGAGGGCCAATTCTCCAGCACATGCAGAAAAACAAAACAAAACCCTCCAAAACCAAAAAAATAAATGTGGTGGGGTGCACTTGTGACCCCCGTGCTACAGATAAGGAGACAAGAGCATCCCTGGGGCTCGCTGGGCAGCTAACTTAGCCAAACCGGTGACTTCTAGGTCACCAGTTAGACATTGGCTTAAAAAACAGGTTTCTAGCAACTGAAGAAGATGCCAGATGATGACATCTGTTTTGTGGTCTCAGTCAGGTACATCCCATGTATCAGTGATCCCCAAATAATTGGCTGAGTCCTCCCTCACCACCGGTCTTTGTCTCCACTGGCTGTTTCCGTCCTTTTCTCCTGTTCTCTTTTCCTACACCTCCTAGCCCCTCACTCCCATGGGAAATGGTCCCCACATTCGACCTTTCTGCATCCGGTATCTCTGAGGATCTACTTGCCTCTGACTTACTCCACACGTTATGATTCCTGGTCCTCCCAGAGTCTACGGCCACAAGTGCCTCTTCCTGCAGCCTGTACCCTGAGCAGGCTGACCACCTATGCTGTTCATGCCTGCTTCCATGGCAGACATGAAGCCTGTGGGAGGGTGTGCCAGAGAGTGCCAGCACCGTGACACCAACAAAAGGGTACATGCTGATGGATAGATGACAGATGAGTGGGTGTATGTATGTATGTATGTATGTATGTATGCTTTCTTGTTCTGCCTTGCCGTTGGTGTGAGGGAACCCTACTGGGCAGATGAAACGCAGAACACTAGACTACATTTTACCCTATGCCACCATCAGGTGCTGGGCTTGTGAGAAGCACCAATGCACCTCTCAGGGGGTGAGAGAATGCAGCCCAGCCTGGGGACCTCAGCCTGAGTCAGGAACGAAGGGACCCCTCAGGCTGAGGATGATGAGCCAGGTAGGGGTGGGCATCAAGAACTCTGAGTCTGGAAGCATAGAGGAGGCTTAGGCGATGTAGCTCTGTGAAGGAAGGCTCCCTCCGTGGTCCCCATGGTAGTCCTTGATGACAGAGACAGCCCATGTTTATCCACACTGTTTATTGACTGTTCATTGTGGAAAATGGGTGCATACCACTTCCTCAGGGTGGACCAGAGAATAAATACCTTTTTTCAGGAAGGAATGTCTGGGAAGGGAAGCTTATTGGTTAAACCCTCAGGGCCCATCTGGATACCGCATTAGCTTGGAGAACTCTGTTCTGATAGGCGTGACTGCTGGGGTATGTGGGGCATGTGGTCACCTGTTCCAGGCCAGGCATCTTGGTAGGGAGCAGGGAAATGCCTACCGTCCTCAGATGGGTGCCTGGGTGCCAGGGTCTCTGAACCCACTCAAGCTTACCAAGTTTCCTGGCATGGTCCACTGCCCCAATGTATACATAAATAGATGTGTGAATGGCTCGGTGGGTGAGTGGTTGAGCAGTTAAATGAGTAGGTGGGTGGATGAGTAGATGGGTGGATAAATGGAAAGGTGGTTGGAAGAATGGGTGAGTGGCCAGATAGCTTGATGGACAGATGGATGGGTAGATGAGTAGATGGATTAATGGTTGTGTGGTTGGATAGTGTGCATGTGTGGATGGATGGGTGGATTTATGAAAGAGTGGATGGATGGTATCTTAGTTTTGGTTTCTATTCTATGACAAAACGTCTTGACCAAGAAGCAAGTTGGGGAGGATAAGGCTTATTTGTCTTACGCGGTCACATTACTGTTCACCCTGAGGGAAGCTAGCACAAGAATTCAACAGGGCAGGAGCCTGGAGCAGGAGCTGACGCAGAGGCCGTGGAGGGTGCTGCTTACTGGCTTGCTCCTCATGGCCGGTTAGCCTGCTTCCTTATAGAACACAGGACCACCAAGGTTGGCACCACCTACAATGGGCTGTGCCTTCACACATTGATCAATAATTGAGAAAAGGCCTTATAGTTGGATCTCATGGAGGTATTTTCTCAACTGAGACTCCTTTCTGACTCTGGCTTGTGTCAGGTTGACACACAAAACCAACCAGTACAGAACTTTCTCCTAACGAATAAAGATTACAAGGGACCAATCACTGGGCAAGCAGGCGGGACTTCTGGGTCAGGAAGAGGAAGAGAGAACACAGGAGAAAGAAATGGACTTTTGACAGCAGGAGCAAGGAAGGTAGACAGAATGTAGGAAGCCGGAGGAATTAGGTTCTGCTCCCAGCGATTGTGTTACCCCAGCCAGCCGCAGGAATTTGGAAGCATGGGTGGATGCTGCAGCAGCCAGCTGTGGGAACTTATCAAGCTAGGAGGAGAGGGTGATTTCAAAGCTCTGAGAGTCAGAGTCTGCTGGGCTGAGAACAGGCTGGCCTGCCTACCGGTGCCTAGCCGGCATTAGCGTGGGTTGCATTTAATATTTCACACAACAATGGATGGATGGGTGTGTTGTTGAATGGAGGGGTGCATGGGTGAATGTGTGTATGTAGGGATAGATGGAGGGGTGCATGGATGGATAGGTAGATGTATGTGTAGATGGATGGATAGAAGGATGAGTGGATGGTTAGGTAGGTGGATTAGTGTATGGGTGGCTGAATAGGTGGGTAGATAGGTGGATGGATGGATGATGAATGAATGAGTAGATGGAAGAATGAGTGAATAGATGTCTGGCTGACTGGAGAGAAGTGTGGATGTGCTTGTGGATGGATGGAGAGATGGCATATTGATAGGTAGATGAGTGGGTGGATGGATAAGTGGATGAGTAGGGAGGCTTGGTGGGTAAGTCAGCCCATAGATGGGTGAAGATGAAAGACCCCCGCAGGGAGACCCCCACTCGAGTCTCGGGAGAACGTGCACCCAAGGAAACACGAGAGACCATCTTGATGCAAACACACGAGGCAATTTAATGTCGGAGCTCCGGTCGACACGTATCTCACACAGGAGACAGAGGGATCGACCCCGGGCTTCAGGGGTTAGGGGTTTATATAGGAAAAAGGTCTGGGGGAACAGGGGAGTTGGCCTGGCTATACATGATTAGCTAGTTCAGATATCAGCTAGAGTACGTGCAGATCAGAGCGTAGGGAAACTCCTAAGGGTGGTGCTAATCTGAGTCCACAGAGCATTTAGTTAACCTTAAACCATATCAAAGAGGACCAGGTGGCCCATTTCCCGGCTGGGCCTGCCTGGACGTCCTTTGCATGCCTTCTCTGTCTTTACGACCCCTATCTTTATGACCTGCTAGTTCCTGGAATGTAACAGTTTGCCACTGTGTTTTTCTCGGGCTTGTAGCTCTCTAATTAGTCAGTACAGGTTTCAAACTTAATTTTCCTTCAAAGAGATAGAGGATATGTAAATGGGTAGGTTGTAGGCATAAAGGTTTTGCAACCTACTTGTTTTGTTTGTTGTGGGGTTTTCTTTTTGTTTGTTTTTCTTTCTTTCTTTTTATTTTTTATTTTTTGGTTTTTCGAGACAGGGTTTCTCTGTGTAGCCCTGGGTGTCCTGGTACTCATTTTGTAGACTCAGAAATCTGCCTGCCTCTGCCTCCCAAGTGCTGGGATTAAAGGCATGCACCACCCCTGCACGGCTGTTTTTTGTCGTTGTTGTTGTTTTTGTTTTGTTTTTTCTTATAAAGGGTAACACTTAATTGGGGCAGTCTTACAAGTTGAGAGTTTCAGTCCATTATCGTCAAGGCAGGCATGTCACAGGAGGAGCTGAGAGCTCAGAAGGCAAACAAGACTGGCTTCCAGTCGTCTAGGATGAGGGTCTTAAAGCCCACGCCCACAATGACACACCTACTACAACAAGGCCACACCTAATAGTGCCACTCCCTGGGTCAAGCATACACAAACCATCACATTCCACTCCCTAGCCCTCATAGGCTTATTCATAGGCTTAGTCTACAGGGGCTATTCCTAGCCATAGCATAATAACAAATACTTTTTGTCCAACTTTCAAAGTCCCCATAGTCTATAGCAGTCTCAATAATGTTAAAAGACCAAAGTTCAGTCTCTTCTGAGATTCAACCAATCACTTAACTGTAATCCCCAAAGTAAAACAGGAAACCAGCTGGACAAACTCCAAACTATTCATCTCCATGTCTGATGTCAAAGTTGTCTTTAGAGCTCCAAATCCTTTTTCATCTTTGTTGACTGTAACATCCCCTGAGCTGGTTCCACTCGTTGTTAGCAGCTTTTCTCAGCAGATATCCCATGGCTTTGGCTGTCAAAAATCTTGGGGTCTCCAAGGCAACTTCAACATTACAGCTTCTTGTTCCAATGTCTGGGTTCCACACATGATCTTCTGGGCTCCTCTGAAGGGCTTGGGTCACTTTCCCAGCTCTGCCATCTGCAGCACTCTAGGATCTGGCTGACTCCATTCCACTGTTGCTGCTTTTCTTGGTGATCATCCCATTGTACTGGCATCTCGAATATGCTGGGGTCTTCCACTGTAACTAAGCTTCACCAATAGCCTTTCATAAGCTCTCTTCATGGTGCCAAGCCTCAGCTACTTTGCATGACCCCGTCAGTCCTGGGCCATCAACTGTAACTGAGGCTGCACCTTCACCAATGGCCTTCCCTGGCCTCTCACAGTGCCGAGCCTCAGCTGCTCTCCATGACCCCTTCATGCCTTCAAAACCAGTACCAACTGGGTGACTCTTACACATTACCAAGTACAGTTGCAGCACGAGGTACAACCTTGGCTATCTCTAGCACACAGTTTCTTTGTGCTCTCAGAAAACACTTAACAGATTTCACCTCAGTGATGCTTGTCTCTTCTTAATCACTACTAATTTCTTAGCTCCAGCTACCCAGCATCAAATGTCCCAGTTGCTCCTTTTATTCTGGACTGTAAAGCCAGAGCCCCATGGCCAAAGCTGCTGAGTTCTGCTGCTTGCTGGGTGGGAACATGCACCTCCTCTCCCTATTCTCTTCTTAGCTTTCTGATTTCTAACTCTCTCACTCTACTTTTTTTTTAATGTATGTGAGTATACTGTCACTTTCTTCAGAAGAGGGCATCAGATCCCACTACAGATGGTTGTGAGCCACCACGTGGTTGCTGGGATTTGAACTCAGGACCTCTGGAAGCACAGTCAGTGCTCTTAGCCACTGAGCTATCTCTCCAGCCCACAACCTACTTTTAATAAGGGTTCAGCTTCTCCTCTATCCCACCACGCAGCAAAGGTAGTAGAAGAGAAAAGTTATTAGGATGTAGGGGAGGTGGACCTGTTCAGCAATAGTTCTTTAGGGGTGAACTGGATCTTCTTTGGCAACAGTTCAGTCCTACAGCAAACACCAAATACAATTCAGCAGCTTCAGTCCTCTAGGCAGGCACACACCAGGCACACTGGCAGCTTCTGGCAGCTGTCGTCCAGTCCTGTCAGCAAGCAGACACCAGGTAGGAACCAGCAGCTGTACTTCAATCCTGAAGAAACTGCCAGGCTTGACAACTGGCCAGAAGCAAGGCCGCAGAAGCAGCAAGCTGCCACAGGAACCTCATGAGCAGTTCTTGGGCAAGTTTCTCTCAATGGCAGCATTACCACAAGTTGAGCTCAACAACGCTATGTAAGGGGAACCAATACATGTGTGTCTTTAGCAAAGAATAGTGAGGCAAAGGAAACCAAACCAACGCTCAGTGCTCCTCCCCCACTGTCTGTAGGGTCATATTTATACTCCTTCATCAAGCGTCCTTTCATGTGTTTGCTATATCAAAATATCCTTTCATCTGTGTCTGCTTCAGGAAAACAGTCTTTCACATGTTTGCTTTAGCAAGACAGCCTTTCACCTGTGTGCCCCAGAAGAACAACATTTGATATAAATAACTTTTCATAGAACTAGAAGTTTCCACTTCAGTGGATGGATGGATAGGTGGATGAGTAGTTAGATGAATGGGTTAGTGGTTGGATGAATGGATGTCCAAATGTATGAAGTATGTATGTATATATAGAAGGATGGATGGATGGATGATGGATGGATGATGAATGGATGATGGATAGATGATGGATGGATGGATGATGAATGGATGATTTATGGATGATGGATGGATGATGGATGATGGATGGATGGATGATGGATGGATGATGGATGATGGGTGGATGGATGGATGATGGATGGATGGATGGATGG
>JADRCD010214832.1:0-20300 GCA_019843815.1 Montemys delectorum | reverse complement strand
TAATGATTGTGTTGGTGGATGAATAGTTAGATAGATAGTTCAGTGAGTAAGTAGGTGGATGGATGAATGGATGGGTGGATGGAGTGGATTAGTGGGTAGGTGAATGGCTAGATAGATGGATGAATATAAATGGGTTGATGCATAGGTTGATGGATGGATTCGTGTATGGGTGTCTGAATGTGTGCATGAAAGGGTGGATGGAAGAAAGGCTGGATAGGTGGGTGGTTGGGTGATTGAAAGAGTGGGTGGGTTAATTTAATTTATGGGTGCATTGATGGATGGGTAGATGTATGGATTGGTGAATGATTGGCCAGATGGGTAGGTAGCTGGATGGGTAGTTTGAAGAGCGGATGGATAAATTGATGGATGTATGCCAGGGCCATCCCGGTGATGGCCTGGTCTCTCAGAGGAGAAAAGGAGGAGTGAGTCAGGTGCGATGGTTGGAAGAATCTTGCATCCTGACTGACTGGCAGTCAGAGTGCTTTATTTATACAGAACTCAGTAGTGAGGGATATTACTCATGGTCATGAGTTTAGTCATCATTGATAAACTGTGACAGAACAGAATTATCTTTTACTCATTTTCCCTAATCAACCCCACAACCAACTTTTAAGAATCTTGTGGTTTCAAGGGTATTAGACAGAATGGAATTCACCAAAGCCAGCCTGGGCAGATTATCATATCCCAAGCAGTGTATTATCAACTCTTAATTGAATGGATGGGTGAATGTATGTGTGTGTGGATAGATGAATCATTAACTGTCATTAGGTCAAAGCTGCTGCAGTTATTTTCCAACTTCTACAGCAATACAATGCTTATATCTTTGTAGAATTTATTTATATGTCTAATGTTGGTATTCTTTTATTCCTTAGTTGGATAATACCACAGTGGCCCTGTATGAGTTAAATTTTCTGAGAAAGGGAAGTCTTAATATTTCATTCTTTTACCATTTTTCCAGACCATTCTTTGTCCATCAGTATAAGTCCCTGTGTACCTGTGTAGGGCAGAGATAACACCAGCCAATCTAAGTTTTTGCTGTATCTTTTCCTGGAAGGGCAAACACATGTAGCCCACAATTTTATATGCCACACAATTATCTGAGTGTATAGTAAGAAAAGGCTTTTAACCTGATCTCCTGCCAAATTCTCTGGTCCACTTAATTTTGTTTAGGTTTAAAGCTTACTTTGTTCTGATTATCTTATCCCTGAGTAACTACAGGGGCAGACGTCCCAAGAGCATCACACTTGCCTCAGCTTTGTGGATCTTTGTCAAGCAGCTGTGCTAGCTTTACGATTTTTGCTGTTCCCATTAGATGCGTCTGTGCCACGTGTGTTGATGGATGGGAAAATGGATGGATGGAAGTGTCACAGACCAGCTCTGACACCAAAGGCTAGACTGAGGCAGGCAGCAAAGTATGGTGAAGACAATCAGGATCAGTGCTGATGGCAACTGACAATGGCTGCTAATGGCAGACAGTGATTAGAGAGAAGAAAAAGGAATAAATTCAAATACACACACACACACATGCGCGCGCGCAGAATGGTTGAAGCAAAGACAAGCTCCAACAATTTCACACATACAAATACATAGATACAGACAGACAGACATATACATATTTATACATAGAATAGATAGAGCAAAACTCCAGCAATCAGGCTCCAAGCATTTCACACATATACATACATACATACATACATACATACATACATACATACATACATACATATTTACATACAATTGGTGGATGGAGCAAGCTTCAACACACATCCAGACAACTTTTAAATATATGCATATATACAGATTTGATAGATGGAACAACTTTCTAACAAATATACATATATACACATATACAGAATGAAAGGAACAATGTTCTAACACAGTCTCATACAAACTTTACACATATACATAATACTCATAGCTGATAGATGGAAGAAACAAGGTTCCAACCCCACACTTTATTTTTTTTCTTTCATAGCTATATATCCCAGCAAAATCTTTGAAGGAGTATAAAATTACAATGTGATTACATTTTAGTTTTCTTCTAGTGGATGACTATGAAAAAATTATGTTTTTCAATACCTTTACAAGAAATAACTTTATGTAGTATGAGTTAAGAGAACAATTTTTCCCCAAGCACCGATGTGCAATCCATAACTAAGCAGCTTGTTATAGATGAACAAAGCGGAAGCAACGTAGTCTTCTCAGCCAGCTCCTCCTACTGTGAGGCAGCGATTTGTGGTTGCAAAGAAAGGAGTGATTCTTGTACTGTTTATCCCTAAAAGGAATCATATAAGAATCTTAAAAGAAGCCGGGCAGTGGCGGCGCCACCTTCAATCCCAGCACTTGGGAAGCAGAGGCACGTGGATTTCTGAGTTCGAGGCTAGCCTGGTCTACAGAGTGAGTTCCAAGACAGCCAGGGCTACACAGAGAAACCCTGTCTCGAAAATTAAAGAAAGAAAGAAAGAAAGAAAGAAAGAAAGAAAGAAAGAAAGAAAGAAAGAAAGAAGGAAAGAAAGAAAGAAGGAAAGAAGGAAAGAGAATCACAAATCTAAACCTTTATATAAAAGTCAGTCTATCTACCTTAAATCCTCATCTACCTTACTTTAAATGCACATCTACTCATCTGCAACTCTTATTAAATCATATCTGGAAGCTGAGGGTAGTAATGGGTGTAAGAAATCAATCATCTTTAATCCCAGCGCTTGGGAGGCAGAGACAGGCACATTTCTGAGTTCGAGGCCAGCCTGGTCTACAGAGTGAGTTCCAGAACAGCCAGGGCTACACAGAGAAACCCTGTCACAAAAAATAAAATCAATCATCAGCAGTCCAGCCTCAGAGAGAGTCATGTCAGCCAGTGCTGCCTTTTTTCTTGTTCCCTGACCATAAAAGGTCCCTAGCTTAACTAATAAAAGTGTGCCTTTCTGAACTTAAAATTGTTCCCTAAGATTTTCTACATCACAACCATTAACAAAAACATCTTAACCTAGCTTTATTAACAATTTTATTTTTCCAAATGTTTTCTAAGGGGGTGGTCATTGCTGACCATCTACATCTCTAAGGTCTTCTCTAGGGTAATGATTGAATGAATCATTAACCTGCTCCAGCAGCAATGCCTAAAAGAGATCAAGCATTGATACTGTGAGTGCCAGAGATACTGCCCAATGAGTGAAGTCCCCCTAGAGTTTTCCTACAATTCTTAGGTTAAGAGGAAAGTGAGAGCAGCAAGCAAAGCAGAACTCCTTAATAGCCTGAAGTCCTCAGGACACTTAGTCCTCAGCATCATGCCTCAATGGAGGTGCACCCATGGAGCTGTGCTAACTGGTGGGCTGCATTCCATCAGTTTCTAAAGCCATTTGTTGTTCCTCCTACACGGCCCTCAGCATGGAAGATTGGAAAAATGGGTGGGTGAGTGGCTCAATGGGTGTCTGGAAGGGTGAATGCACAAGTGGATGGGTGAATGAATGGATAGATGGACAGATAGAAGGGTGGGTGAATGAGTGGACGGTTTAATGGAAGAGCATATGAGTAGATAATGGTTGCATGAATAGATGAATGAGTAAATGGATGGATAGTAGGATAGATGGACAGATGGACTATAAGATAGATGGGTGGGTTGATGGGTGGATGGTAGAATGAATTTACAAATGTGTGATAGGTGGCTGGATAAAAGTGGATGGTTTTAAAATGGGTCTAAGGACGGTTGGATGAGCAGGCGGGATGATAGATGGGTGAATGAGTGTATATATGGATGGATGGATGGATGGATGGATGGATGGATGGATGGATGGATGATGGATGGATAGATGAGTCAATAGAAGAATGAATGGGTGGATGGGTAGATGGGTAAGTGGGTGCATGAATGGATGTGAGGATGAATAGATAGGAGGGTGGATAGGTACTTGGATATGGAAAGATGGGGGTGGATGAAAGGATGAATGCATGGATGAAATGGATGCATGAATATATTAATAGATGAATGAATGGGTTGATGGATGGGTTGAAGGGAAGAATGAATAGCTGGATGGGTGGTTGGAAGTGTAGAGATATATAGATATAGATATGGATGGTGGATGGATGAGTAGATGGATAGATGCCTAGATGTGTGGATGAATGTAATATATGGATAGATGGACATGTAGATAGATGGGTACATGGATGGATGGGAAGATGGATATTGCAGAGATAGATGAAAATATGGGTGGATGAATGGATTGATAGAAGGATGGATAGGAGGATGGATGGATGCAAGGATCATTTGATGGAAGAATGAATGGGAGAATGGGTGGATAGGTGAGTGAATAGAAGAGTGTATGTGTGGATGAATGTGTATATGTGTGGATGGATTGGTAGATGAATGCATGGATAGATGGCTGGATGGGTGTGTGGATATATGGAAGTGTGGATGGGTGTATGGATGGATGGATTGATGAGTATATGGGTGTATGGTTGGGTGCATGGATGGATGAATGATTGTGTGGGAGGTTAAATGAGTGGGTGGTTAGATGAGATGGATAGGTGGATGAATAGATAGCTCTACGGCTAGCTGACTGGGAAGGTTAGTGGTTAGTTAGCTGGTTGGATTGAAGGTTGGATAGGTGGATGGATGAATGGAAGATGCTTAGATGAGTGGATGAGAGGTTGGATGAATGAGTATTTGGAATGGGTGAGTGATTTTATAAAGGGATAAGTGATTTAATGGGATGTTCAGTGGTTTGTTGGTTTAATGAATGAGTGGATGGATGGATGTACAAGTAGCTGGATGGGTGGGTAGATGGGTGGATGGAAGGAAGGGTGAATGGATGGATGGACAAATGGAATTGTAGGCTTATATTTTACAAAACCCACTTTTAATAAAGGTACTTAAGCCAGGCGATGGTGGCACACGCCTTTAATCTCAGCACTTGGGAGGCAGAGGCAGACAGATTTCTGAGTTCGAGGCCAGCCTGGTCTACAGAGTGAGTTCCAGGACAGCTAAGGTGACAGAGAGAAACCCTGTCTCAAAAAAACAAAAGAAAGAAAGAAAGAAAGAAAGAAAGAAAGAAAGAAAGAAAGAAAGAAAGAAAGAAAGAAAGAAGGGAGGGAGGGAGGGAAGGAAGGAAGAAAAAAAATATTTAAATGCTTTAACCTCCCTTCTAGCCCACCATCCACCAGAAGTAGTGGAAAGGAAAAATTAATAGGGGAAAGGAGAATGTGGGCCTGTTTAGAAATAGATCTTTGGAGCTGTGTTGTTAGGGTATCAGCAGTTCGGTTCACACGACTCAGCAGTGACAGCTTGATCCACTCACAAACACCATTCATGAATCAGCAACAGCAGTTCATTCCAGAAAAAAATCCAAGGCTCTACCAATCAGCCCAAGTCCTTGGAAGTGGCGAGGAGCTACCAGAATATCATCAAAAGTTCTTTAGTGGCGTCTCTCTCTATGAAGTCACAACAAACAATAACCAGCAGAGAGTGGCAAGGAGAATCAATACCACACAGTGTTGTCCACTGTCTGCTGGGCTATATTTATATCTTTTCCAAGCATCATGTGTTCTCTCAAGAGTCTACTCTAGCAAAACATCACACACTATTTTCCCAGGCTTCCAGAAAAGCATCACATACATGTCTGTTCTCAGCAAAACATCATCTCACATGTCTGCTTCAGCAAAAACATCCCGTCATAAGAGTGTTTCCAGAAAATATCACATGACACAACTGAGTCTCCAAAGAAACCAGAAAGTTACACTTCATGGATTGATGGACGGATGGGTGGGTTGATGCAAGGGTGGATGAATGGAGATATGGATAGGTGGATGGGTGAGTGGGAGAATGGGTAGATTGGTGGTTAAATGAGTGGGTGGGTGATGGGTGGATAAACAAATAGGTGGTTGAATGGATGAGTAGTTATATGAATGGATGTTTAGGTGGGTGGGTGAGTGGACATATGGAGGAGTGGGTGTCTTGATATGAGGCTCAGTGGGTAGCTTGATGAATAGGGGCTGGATGAATGTGTGGATAGGTGGATGGAAGGGTGTGTGAATGCATGAATAGATGGATGAGTGGGTAGGTGGATGAGTAGATGGGTGGATGAAGGGTGGATGATTAGATGGATGGGTATAGGCATGAGTGTATGAATTCATGGATGTGTAGATAGATGGATGGAAAGATAGGTGGATAGGTGGTTTAATAGATTGGTGGGTTGTTGGCTGGTTAGGTGGGTTGTTGGATGGAGAATGAATGCATGAGTGGATTGTTGTATAGTTTGATGGATGGAAACACGTGTGGATGGATTGGTGGATGGGTGGCTCAGTGTGCAAGCTGGATGGGTGGATTGAAGGATAGTGGGTAGATGTAAGTATTTATATATGGATAGAAACATGGGTGGATGGGTAGATGGAGAGGCACATGTTTGGATGGACGGACGGACGGATGGATGGATGGATGGATGGATGGATGGATGGATGGGTGGGTGGATGGAATGATGGATGAGTGGATGGATGGAATGTTGGGTGGGTGGATGAATGGATAGATGTGTGGGTGGATAGTTGCATGGATAGATTGACAGGTGAATGAGTCAATAGAAGAATAGATGGAGAAGTGGGTGGATGGATTAAAAGATATATAGGTACACGAATGGATAAGCATATGTGTGAGTAAATGGGTGGATGGACGCATGGGTGGATGGATGCAGGGATGGATGGGTAAGTGGATAGATGAAAGGGTGGGTGGGTGGATGGAAGTGTGGATGGATAGATGGATGGATAGATGGGTGAGTGGTTGGGTGTATGAATAGAGGAATGAATGTGTAAGTTGTTAGATGAGTGGGCGGGTGGTTGCACGAGTTGATAGATAGGTGGATAGATGGCTGGTTGGATAGCTGTGTGTCTGGGTGGGTGAGTGAGTGGATGGATGGATGGGTGATTGCAGGGAAGGTTGGATGTGTGTATGGATGTATGGATGTATGGATGTATGGATGTATGGATGGATGCATGGATGCATGGATGGATGGATGCATGGATGGATGGATGCATGATGGATGGATGCATGGATGCATGGATGGATGCCTGGATGGATGGATGGATGGATGGATGGATGGATGAATGGGTGAGTGGATGAGTGGATAAGTGGTTTGATGGATAAGTGGTTGGATGCTGGGTGACTAGATGTATTGAGGAGTGGGTGGCTTAGTGGGAGGTTCAGTGAATGGTTGGTTTGATGAACAGGAGGATGGATAGAAGAATGAAAGGCCACATGGATGTGTGGATGGGTATATGCAAGGATGAATGGTTAGACAGATGGATATGTGGATGGATAAATGGATGGGTGGGTAGATGAGTAAGTGGGTGTCTGGCTGGGTGGGTGGGTGGATGACTTGATGGAAGAATGAATGGATAGATGTGTAGATGGGGGCTGGATATAGTGTGAATGAGTGTATGTATGTATGTATGTATGTATGTATGTATATGATGGATGGATATAGAGTGAATGAGTGTATGTATGTATGTATGTATGTATATATATGATGGATGGATATAGAGTGAATGAGTGTATGTATGTATGTATGGATGGATATATATATGATGGATGGTTATAGAGTGAATGAGTGTATGTATGTATGGATGGATGGATATATATATGATGGGTGGATATATGATGGGTGGATGTGTGGATGGGTGAGTGAATTCCTGTGTGTGTGTATGGATGGATGGATAGAGTGTCAGATGAATAAATGGGTGAGTGGATAGATGAACAGTTAGATGGATGGGTGTATGGAGCATGGATGGGTAGATGGATGGATAGGTGGGTGGATGGGTGGATGGGAGTCAATAGAAGAATGAATGGGGAAATGGATGGAGATGGGTATATGTGTGTGGATAACCAGGATTGTGGAAGGGTGTATGGATGGGTAAATGGGTTGGTGGATGGGTGAGCGCTTGGGTGCATGAATGAATAAAGGAGTATGTGGGTGGTTAGATGAGTGTGTGGGTAGATGGATGAGTGGATAGATAAATAGATTGATGAGAGGATGGGTGCATAGATTTGTGGATGAAAATATGAGTGGGTTGATGCAAGGGTGGATGGATGGATAAATAGATGGTAGATGGTGAATGAATGAATGAATGAATGAATGAATGGTAGATGGGTGGTTAGATGAGTGGGTATTTGGATAAATGGATGTCTGCATGAGTGGGTGAGTGAATGAATGTCTGGGAGTATGGGAGGTTCAATAAGTAGTTTGTTTGATGACTGGGTGGATGGATAGTGGAATGGGTGGTTGGATGAGTGTGTGAACTGGTAGATGGAAGAGTATATTGGTATGTGTGTGTATGTATGTATGAATGAATTGATGACTAAGTTGGATAGGTGAATTAAAGTGTAGATCGGTGAGTGCATGGATAGATGGGTGAGTGTTTCAGGCAGGTGGATGAAAGGTTGTCTGGATGGATGGGTGAGTGGATGTATGGAGGAATGGGTGCCCTGATGAGAGGTTCAGTGGGTGGTTGGTTTGATGACTGGGTAGATGGATAGAGGAATGATGGCTGATAGTATGTGTAGATGGAAGGGTGGCTGTGTGTACATATGCACACATGTATGTATGCACATGCATATGTATATACATAAGTATGCATGTATGGGTGATTGGTTGAGTGGATGGATGGATGATTGTGTGGGTTCATGCAAAAGTGGATGGATAGATGGGTGGGTAGATGGGTAGATTGGTGAATGAATGGATAGGTAAATGGGTGGTTGAATGAATGAGATGCTGGGTGGGTATGTGGATAGATAGGTAAATGGATGAATAGACAGATGGGTAGGTTTATGGGTGGGTGGGTGGTTAGAGGAATGGGTGTGTGGTAAATGAGTAAATAAATAGGTAGATGGAAGAATGGATGGATTGGTGGATGGATTGGTAGATGGATGACTCATTGGGAGGCTAGATGGGTGGGTGGAAAGTAGATGAGTGGGTGAATATATGCGTGGGCGGATGGGTGTATGGATGAATTGATGAATGGATGGGTGGGCAGATGAATGTATGGATGGATAGATGGATTGATGGATGGATAGATGGATGGGTGGTAGAGTCACTGAATGGGTGGATGGATGGATGAATGACTGTGTGGGTGGTTAGATGAGTGAGTGGACAGATGGGTAGATAAATGGATGGATGAGTAGTACGTGGATGGATGGGTGGGTTGAGGCAGGGGTGGATGGATGATGGGCAGTTGGACAATGGGTGGGATGATGGATGGGTGAAATGGATGTGTAGATGGATGGATTGGTGGATGGATGGGTGGGTGGATGAATGGAAGGGTGAATGGGCAGATGGATGAGTTCATGGATGGATAAGTGGATGAATGTGTACATGAGTCGAAGGAAGAAAAGGCACATGGAAAGTTGGATGGGTAGATGTATGGATTATGGAATGATAGGGTAAGTGGATGGGTGGGTGCATAGATGGATGGGTCCATGGATAAATGTATATATGTGATATGTATGTATGTATGTATGTATGTATGTGTGGGTGGATGGACAGCTGGATGAATGGATAGATGAAAGGCTAGAAGGGTGGATTGGTAGCTGGATAGAAGTGTAATGACGAATGGATATAAGGTAGGTGGATGGGTAGGTGGAGAGGTGTAGAAATGAATGGATGGATGGGTATATGGAAGATGAGATAATGATGGATTGACGAGTGCATGTTTGGACGAGTGGGTGGGTAGGTGGCTGGTTGAAGAGTGGAATGGCTGGATAGGTAGATGGTTGGATGGTTAGGTGGATGAGTGCTTGGGTGGCTGAATTGGTTAGTAGGTGGATGAATAGGTGGATGGATAGGTATCAAATTTATGAAAGGAGTTTGGTATCTCTTGGTTGACGTCTGTCTTCAGAGTAAATTCGGTGCAATCCTAAGTAACTCTCCTCAACTCTCCTTGTTCCTTCTGTGTGTTGCTCTGAGTACCACCATAGTTTAAAGTGTTTAAATTGTCTCCAAGGGAGGAAAGTGAATGGGAGTCATTTACAGTAGTGATTCAGATTTTAAAAACATTGACAAGCTTTCAATGGAGTTATGTCAAAAAATTGTAATATTCTGCCCATTGAGGTGAAATGGGCCCTTCCTGTTGGCAAATGTTGGCAGAGTCCCAGTACGGAGCTGGCCAATTTAAGGTTATCTCCCAGTACAGTCTAAAGCCCAGGACACTCCACAAAGAACCCATGAGGACTGATTTCACCTATACTCAGTCAAAGTCCTGTAAGCAGCCATTTCTGAAGTACTTTAGAAGCTCTTGGCAAGTGAAGCCCATTTCTCTCACCTTTCGACTACAGAAAACCTAGGCCCAAAGACACCTCAGCATAACCTCATGGTCACAAAGCACAATCCTCCTCCTGAACCCTCCACATGCACAGGTGAAGTGAAGTTCCTCGGGTCTCCACAATCCCCAGGTCACTGAGCCGCAGAGCCCAGGAGGCTCTGGAGTCTGGGAAGCCTTGCTTGGGTGGAGCGGGTGGGGATTGCAGGGCACTCGCAGCTCCTTAGTGATCCGAGCCATTGGATGGAGCTTCTATTCAACCCTCTGAATTCCACCTTCCACAGTCTGCATTCTTTAAGGAAAAAAAAAATCCCGTTCTGCCCAAAAGGGTTCGTCTTTTCTTGTTCCATTGAGCCTTCATCTAATCGCTTCCTCCTCTAGCTGCTGGGAAGAGCGAGGTAGAGAATAAATAAATACAGAGGGGGAAGAAAGGCCGCTGAAGGCGCGTTGCCGGGCGAGGGATTTCGCCTGCCAAGTCGAGATATGGACAAAGAGGAACAGGAGGCCGCGCTGGGCCGGGCACGCAGGCCGATGGCCGCATTGAGATATCCAGAAAAACAAATTTATTGGGCTTTTGCACATCCCCAACTGGCAGGTGCTCGTTAACCCAAGCCAAAGAAATTCGCCTGGCCCTGTGGTGCCAGGAGCGTGGGAATAGAAGCCTGGTGGGGCTCTGTGTGACCTTCAGAAGTTGCCTGCGTTCTCTGTGCTTTGTTGCTTAATAGACAAAGGTTTTTTGTAGGATTCTGGGGTGGGTGTGGATAGCATGTGGGAGATGAGTCCCTGATCCTGTCACAGGGCTGGGGGAAGGGACAGGGCACACACAGAAAACCAAAGTCAGTAAATCCCAGTGGAGGACAATCCCCAGGGCATGGGCACACATGGAAAGTAAAGCACCTTCAGTGGCTTGCTGGCTTGAGAACATTTAACTTGTAGAAGTCTGTAGAGCTCAATACCCACAAATGGAGGCAATTAAGCTATTGGTAACATTGGGTTTATTTTGAAATATTAACTCAAAGTGCTCCAGAAGTGAGACTCATCCAACCAGCAATAGGCATACATTAGGCACCTACTATGTGCTAAGCACTATATTAGATCCTGTGCCCAACACACACTTGAATAACTAAACATGAGAATTTCAGCCAGCAAGCGATTGCAACCAAATAATAAGATGTCTCTTCTGGGCTGGGGGAGATGACTCAGCAGTTAAGAGCACTGACTGCTCTTCCAGAGGTCCTGAGTTCAATTCCCAGCAACCACATGGTGGCTCACAACCATCTGTAACGGGATCAGATGCCCGATTCTGGTGTGTCTGAAGACAGGGACAGTGTACTCATACACAAAATAAATAAATAAATCTTTAAAACTTCGAAGCTGGGATTGGTCAGACTAAGAGAAGTGCAGGAAGAGGCCCAGCCATATAAAGGCCCGGGGACAGGGGACACAGGCATGCCCAGATCCTGGGACAGGATGGAGCTAGCATAGAGGGGAGTCCTGTGGCTGAAGCTGTTGGGGGTGGGGGTGAGAGAGAGAGGCTCGAGGCAGGGTGGATAGGGCTGGGAGGGCAGAGTCCTGTGAGCTGCAGGGAGGACTTGCTGCCCTGGAGAATCACGTGTATACTCTCAATAGCCCCCTCCCCCTGTCTGGACCAGGACCTGGGATCAGGGACAGGAAATACCCATTCCCCCATTTATAACACAGCCATCTTTTTTATTTGTTTTGTTTTGGTTGTTTTTGTTTTTGTTTTTGTTTTTGTTTTTCGAGACAGGGTTTCTCTGTGTAGCCCTGGCTGTCCTGGAACTCACTCTGTAGACCAGGCTGGCTTCAAACTCACAGAGATCCACCTGCCTCTGCCTCCCAAGTGCTGGGATTAAAGGTGTGCACCACCAAAGCCAGGCAATCTTTGAATCATTGAGAATATCTATTATTCACTCAAGAAAACATCACCCTGGTGCCAATTTGAAATTACTCTAAATTAAACTCTATTCTAGACTGAGCCACAACCTCAGCTTGGAACTTGACCTGAACCTCAAACCCCAAAGCAGCTCTGACTCCCAGCCTGAACCCCAAAGTTTGACTCCGCTGCTGAGCCCAGATTGAGTCTTTAGTACCAAAGGGGCCATGCCTAGGGACTAAGCACTGACCTTGGGTGTGACCCCTGACCCATCTGAGCCCCAGTTCTGCCACCTGTCAACTTTGAGATATCCTGAATGTCACCCAGGGACCTGAGGGCAGGGCTCTCCCTCACCCTCCTCCCCAGGACCAGAGCTTTTGTGGGGGCTCTAGCATTTCTGGTGCCTTGAACGGTGAAGCCAGAGGCTCTGCCAGGCGCAGCCTCTCATGCCCAGCAGGGGCCACATTAACCGCTCAAAACCCATTCTGGGAAATTAGACCGGAGGCCTCTTCCACAATCATGGGTCATTCTTGTCTGTGCCTCCCCCAGCATTCCTGCTGAGATGACAGCCCAGCAGCGGGTCTGCGGGGTGGTGATTGGGGGATTCCAGCTGGACGGCACAGGACAAAGTCTACCTTTGAGTAACTGCAGGTTTCAAGACTTTCTGGACCCTGGCAGGCTATGTCACTCTCAAGGAGTCTAATCTCCAGAGATGGGGACAACCAAGAGGGGGCCACCTCTGCCAGTGTCGTGGGCTTTTTCAGTGGTCATCACTTTGAGTGGCTTAAAGATGAGATGGGGCCAGGTCTACATGGATTTTAGAACTGGAACAGACTGCAGATCCATGATGATCCAGCGTGGTCAACTCACCACAGAAAACCAGGATTCGCATTTGCTTCTGAGAACCCAGTCCCTGCTTCCTATCCTAAGCTCTGCATTTTGCCAATGAAACAAGGGACTGGGATTCGGTGGGCAGAACTGTAATTCAAGACCATTCCTGCCTATACAATGAGTTTGAGGCCAGCCTAGGCTACAAGAGACCCTATTTCCAAACTATAAATAAATCACATCCTCTCCCAGGCTCTTCCATAGTCCTGACAAGTCTGTCTCTCTCCTTTACAGGTTCAGAGAGGGCAAGCTTCCCAAATCACCACAGAGCAGTGGTGCAGCTACAGCAACGTGGGAGCACGTGGCCCTGGGAGGCTCCCTGGCGGCAGTGAGAATGTTGAGGAGTCAACCTCCTAGCGATGAATTGAGGTTGACATATGGGTCTGAATGAAAGTGTCACAATACAGGGCTCTCGACATCCTCTCCATCTATCTCAGATAAACACTCCTGAGTCAGTGGAAACCATGCTGGAAGACCATTCAAGCCATATCAGGTAGAGAGAGCTGTCAAATGCCTCCCAGACGAGGTTGCAGTGCCTTCTCTTACCACTAGAGATGCCCAGTTGCCCCACAGAGTGAGGTTTCAATACCACTTCTCATCCCTAGGAGATGTCTAAGTCTGCACTTCATAAACCCATGTCCCTTCCTATGGTTCCATAGATGAGTAGGGTTTTGCCTCCTCCAGCCCCAAGCCAATCTCCAGGTCACCAGGTTATATATGAAACATAACCATAGTAACTGGGAGAAATCCTGGGGTCAGAGGGTCAGGAGTTGAAGGTAAATCTTCCCTACATAGGAAGAACCTGCCTTCAGCCAGGAGCTTGCAGAGTTTTGGGAGTTTGGGTCCCAGCATCAACGGGACAGCCCACCACCCTCTGCAGCTAAGGGGACCCAATGCCATCCTCTGACCTCCCTAGGAACTGCAGTCCTGTGCCAACACACACCAACACAGAACCTAAAATTAAAAAGCAAAGGTTTAAAGATTTTAAAACTTGGCAGGAAAAAAAAAAATCAGGTGCCAGATTGCCTTTCTTGTCACATGTGCAGAGGGTCCGTCAGACTGGTCTCTGTGCGCTCTGTGCGGGTGTTCCACCCCTGTGCTTGCAGGGCCACACACTCGGCCATAGTTTCTATCCACAGTTGTAAGAGCCCAAGGCCTCCCAGCAAAGGTTTGCAGACTCAGTTTCCCTGCCTTCATAAACCCCCTCCGCACACAGTGCGGACCTGGGTGGGGACACCCAGACAGGGAGCCCCTGCCTAGAATCCCTCATTGCGTGCCCATTGGACCTAGGCAGACCAGGAAATGAGATTAACTGCAGGGTCTCGGCCGCCTGAAGGACGGCATATTGATCTCCATGGTTCGAAAAAATTAAATGATATTGCGTTTTGTTATTTAAAATGCTGCCCAAGCAATTTCGTAATGGAAAGAGTCGGCCCAGGGCCAGGAAGTGCCCGGATGGAAGATCACGGATGGGCCCTGTCGTGATGGAAGGCTTCAGAAAGTGGCTGCGATCTATTAAACCCTTATCAATTACAACAACGGTTGGAGTATGACCAGCTCACCCAGGACTCCCTGATATCGGGAGTGAAACTCAGAACAGGTCTATTTGAGCTCGCTGGGACTGGCTGCCACGGTGGCAAAAGGGGCTGGGACATAGTGGACAGGATGGGTGGCATCCTGTGTTAGCATGGAAGGCATGGCGTGGCAAGCCTTGCCACAAGAGGTCAGGGCCTAAGGGACAGCTCGACGGCTCCGACATTCTGGGGTGCTCTGTGGGAACCATGGCTGAACCAGAAAAGGCCCCCAAAGCCCAGAACTGTGGATGTAATGATGTCCTGAAACTCCCACTGCACCGGAGCACTACATAGGAGCTGGGCGAGGTCAGAGGAGGAGCCCCGCCTAGAATCCCCCAGTGAGGGATTTGGGGCGTGGTCAGGGGTGGAGCCTCCACCTAGAATCCTCTTGTGAGGGGCTGGGTGGAATCAGGAGTGGAGACCAGAGTAGAATACCCCAGTGAGGGGCTAGGGTGTGGTCGGGGTGGAGTCCTGTGTAGAATCCCCCAATGAGGAACCTGGGGTGTGG
This sequence comes from Montemys delectorum, assembly GCA_019843815.1. Classification (NCBI taxonomy): domain Eukaryota; kingdom Metazoa; phylum Chordata; class Mammalia; order Rodentia; family Muridae; genus Montemys; species Montemys delectorum. Next base: position 5,149 of record JADRCD010214832.1, on the reverse strand, counting down.
TCTTGCCAGCATTGAGAAGGCCCTGGGTTGCATGCCCTGAAATTCACACTCAGACCAAAGCAGGAGGCTGGCACCTTCCGAAGCCGTGAAGGTCACACTTGGCTTTCAGAGATCAACAGGTACAATTTTTTTTCCTCAGTGACGATAAGCAGACATGGGTTCAAAAGCCCCTATCTATGTCCCTCCCTATCCCCAGTTCTATCTCTTCATTGCTATGCTGCTGTGTGTGACTTTAGAAAAAGACCTTTACTCCTCTGAGCCTCATCTTCTGCACAGAAAAAAAAAAAAAAAAAAGTACAATCGCAGGGAATGTGTCCAAGGTGCCCAGGATAGGGAAGCGAGTTGTGGGCGCCCAAAGTGGCTCCACAGTCAGCGGTTGGGAGGGTTGCTTACAGCTCCCCAAAAGCAAGATACGGAGAGGTGAAAAATCAGGTACTGAAAGTGAAAGAGTGGCCTGGATCCCCAACTGTAAGACTCTGTGGAGTGGAGTGCAACATTTGCACAGTGCACAATCCCAGCCGCTGGCTGTGCGCGCACGTGGCAGCGCACGTGGCAGCCCTGCTGAACCATCTGAAGTATGGCTAAAGCCAAAATCGTTTTTCCTGCTCCAGGCCAAGGTCAGAGAGGGTGGAGTGGAGGGAAAGATGTAACGAGCCCTCTCCAGAAGTGTGAACTGTGTTATGATGGGGTGTGGGGGTCACACCTGAGCGTGCTCGGAGTCTCTGAGCTGGAGCGGCAGTGCAGGGGCTTCCTGGAGGAGGTGTGGTGGCAGCTGGAGTTGGAAAGCCAGGCTTGGTCTTCAGAGTGGCTTATGAGTCCTGTCCCAACACACTTTAGGTTACTAGGTCATTCCTGATAGGACCAGCATGACCCTCCAACCTGAAAATGTGTGCGGGTTCTGAGGTCCCAGCTCTGGGATCTCACAATCTCAAGCATGCCCAGCTTTTTATACGGGCTCTGGGGATTCAAACTCAAGTTTTCACGCTTGCTTGCAGAGTGTTCTTCCCAACAAACTCTCCCCCACCCCAGTTGTCACCATCTTAGTTTTCATAGGACGAGCCACAGAGAAAAACCTTTCCTCTTGGAATGACTTCGTTCTGTGACCTCCAGCTTCCCCTAGAAGCCATAGAAGAAATGCCAGGAACAGACAGGTTAGACAATGGCCTGTGAACTGGTCAATGTCAAGACCAGGCTCCCTGGGGGAGCAGCCTCAGTGAGCTCTGCATCGGGTGAATCAGAAAGGGCAGGGATCCTGGACACCCCTCCTGAGGAGCCACAGGAGGCCATAACTCTGAACTTAACTTCAGGATGGGATGGTTCAGGCTGCTCAGGAAACAGATGAGGCCCCACTGTGTGCCCAACCCTCAGTTCCACTTGTCTTCATGGCAAGCCCACCAGGTTCTGCTGCTCCACCTGGATGCCCTGTCCCACCCATCTCAGAGCCTGCTCCAGAATAAACAGTGACCTTGAGTGTGTTTGAGACCTCAAAGGAACATTCCAGCATGCTTGCAAAGCTTTGGTGCTTCCTAGCTGGGGTGCCTACTAACTCCCCTTACTCCAATTGTAACTAGTCCCAACCTCTTCCCCACAGGAACTGGGGCTGTGATGTTCCTCCTACAGAGCTTGTGTGCATGTCTGTCTGCCTGACTGCCTGCCTGCTTGTCTCTGGAGGGAACACGTGGACTCTGGGAACTGGGTTCCTTTCAGATGGGGGAATCTCCAAGGCTGGATCTCTGTCTCTCACTTGTCTCTGTCTTTTTCTCTGTCTGTCTCTTACTCCACTCTCTTCTGTCCCCTGTCTCAGAGTTGTTAAAAGTCACAAAGACACAGGAGCAGCTTCTCGGCCCAGAAAGCAAATTGCCCACACCCTGCAGTCTCGTAATTGAATCTGCAGGCGGCCGGATGGAATGAAGGCCCTGGAAGGCGGGGACAGAGAAGTTGAGAGGGGCCGTTACCAGGGGGGTGCTGGGTTCTGTGCAGTACAAACGAGGTGTGGGGGTTCCTCCAATGCAGCTGAAACCTAAAAGCAAGCATGAAGAGTATGTATGGCATCTGGTGCCTTCACTGTCCCCAAACATCACCCATTCCACCTACCAGCCCACAAAGGCACCAAACCCACACGTCAGTGAAGACAACAGGCTTCTCCACCTAGCTCCAGACACACACTATAAACTTCCTTACCCATCCCTGGCTGGTATCTAAGCAAACACCACTCAGCATCGGCAACACTGAGGCATGCGTTCAACACCTCCAAGATTCGTCTATACATGCATGCACGCAACCCTTCTTTCCAACTCACAGAACCCTCAGCTGGAAATACCACTCGAACAATCTCTCCAGGCAGGCACCAACATGCCCATCCATCCTTCCAGCCATCACCCACTCATGCATCCTACTTCCATTCAGTCAATGCCTTCTATAGACCCTGCTCATCTCCCGCTGAGCCCCTCTAGGCTGGGTATGATGTTCTTAGACAAACAGGCCAAGGGGTTTGGGTAATAGGCTCCAAGTGGGCTAAGAATATGCATGCTAAGCCCATCAGGACTCATCCCAGCGTCACAAAGCATCAGCCTTCCTCTCTACAACTACTTCTTAGGGGCAGTTCTTGCAGGAGTGTCACGGTATCATAGGCAAATGGAACTGCATGCTAAGGGAAGATGTCTGTTAAACTCTGGAATCGGGTAGGTCCCCCTGTGGTGGGACCCAGGATGGGGAGCAAGCTGGGTGCAGTTGTCAGCCTCAGCTTTGATGCCTCTGCATATACTGTGGGAGAGTAGGAGAGGGAGGTGGGGACCAGACACAGTGAGTGACAGGGAGAATAGGGCTAAATCATGGCTACCTGAAGAAGGACGGAGCCCAGGGAGAGAGTCCCCAGTGCCAGGATAGAGACATGGGATATAAGACCACAGCTGCCTTCTGCTCAGGCAGAGAAGTTATGGTTGGTGAGGGAGAGGGAGGTCTTTACTTCCAGCCCAAGACCCAGGAGTGACCTCCTCACCTCAGAGCCCTTATGAATTCCTGAAGCAGTGGCCTGCAGTAGCTGGCTTCAGACCCCAGCCTGCCCATTTACCCAGGGCTCCCTGGCCAGGCCACAAGCCCCAGTAGCAGTCTGGATGTTCTCAGTTGAGAAACGGTGACATTTGGCCTACATGACTAAGTCAAGATCTCAGCTAGTTCCAGCCTCCCGCAGACACTCATCAACTGCGGCGGCAAAAGTTGATGAACCATCCTGGTAGGAAGCCACAGCCTGGCCCAGATCTCTGGGAAGAATATTCCAGGCAAAAGACACATCAAGTGCAAAGGCCCTGAGGCAGGGTCTCACTCCTGCTGGGCCAAAGGTCACCAGAGAGACACATTCCCATCCCTTCACTGGGGGATTCTAGGTGGGGCTCCACCCCACCCTCTTGCCTCAACCTCTTCTGTTTCAGAATCCCTGGCTCTTCATCTTGTCTTTTCCATTCCAAATGGGAGCGTTCTCCCTTCCAACCTGTTCTTCCCATCCATGCCACCATAATGGACAGCAGTGCATTGGTACACAGAATGTAGAACGGTTGAATGAATGAACAAATGGATGGATGCATCAGTGAGACAGGGAACAGCTCTCTTGCCCATCCCTTGAGGAGGCCTGTTAGGGAGGAGGGTGCCCTGGGCCTCGCTGATCCCTAGGATTCTCATTAACTCCAGGAGCCCCAGGTCAGAGCTCCTCCCCACCACCCCCCCACCAGTTGGCCCAGGGACCTGGACAGCAAAAGGCTCATTTGCATATGCAGGTAATTGGTTTTGCAAATAGATCTGGTTCTTGAAGTTTGTAGATTAGCCATAAATACATCTCCAGATGAGAGAGAAAGGTCACGGATGAATAAAAGAACAATTAAACTTTCAGAAGATTATTAAACTAAACAGAATCCTGGCACAGGGAGGCCCAGTGGTGGGGAAGATGGAGGAGGTGTGGAGTGTGGACTCTGCGGGGGCTGGGTGGAGTGGGACATTGGGGTGACCTTCAGTAAAGCAAGAACTCCATTTCTCAGGAGAATCTTGATGTCCAAAGAAGAAAAGAACTGACACAGGTGAGTTGGGGGTGTGCCTGTCATCATCACCAGGAAGGCTGAGGCAGGAGGATGTTGATTTAAAGCCAGCCTGGGCTACAAGGCAAGAGCTTGTCTCACAGAAAACAAAACAAAACAAAACGAGCCGGGGCTGCAGGTTCGTGGGTAGAGCCCCCAGTCCACAGGAGCAGATGGAAAGCCCGAGCTCCATACTGCACACCAGAAGCTAGCACCCCGGAAGTCCCATCAGGAGGTCATCCTCTGCTACACAAGGGCTTCCAAGGCAGCCTGGGCTACATGGGCCCTGTTTCCGAGTGACTCCCCCAGGCTCTGTTTTGAAGTGGGAAATTCATTTTACTGGGTGGTGATTCAATGTGCCAACTGCCATGGGGCAGGGAGTCGGTGGGGGGGGGACACCTTAGCTTCGAGTGCCTCCCAGGGTCTCCAGGGTTGTCCTCAGAGCTTGGCTTCCAAGAGGCATAAACAGGGATAAGGCATTGCCAGTTCTCAGGATGCAAGGGAAGGAAGGGAGAAGATGGCTGGGCAGGAGGAGAAACAGCAGGGGTTCAACAGGAAATGAACAGTCCCACCCTCCCCACCCCACCCCACCCCACACCCCATTTTCCACTCTCTAGTAGCAGGAAGGGACAGGGGAGGGGCTGAGACTTTAAACAGTGTGGTCAGACACCATGGGGAGGGGTTGTTGAAGAAAAGACTTAAAGAATGGAGAGAGAGCCTGGAAGTGGGGGTACATAGCCATGCAAAGGCCCCGGCAGCATGGAGCATCTGACTCCCATAGACACTGGTAAGTGTGATGCGCTGGGCTCCAGTAGCCACTCCCACTTTCTCAGTTGAGATACGGAAAACCACATATCCCAGCTTCCCCCAAAGTGAGAGATCATTTGACTGTGAACAAACCCTGTGTTTAGCCCCAGGCGTTAACCTCCAGTTATGCGGATGGCAGCCTTTGTTTCTGCTTACCACTGCCATCACCATCACCACTGCCATCACCATCACCACCACCATCACCACTGCCATCACCATTACCACCACCATCACCACCACCATCACCATCATCACCACCACCACCACCACCACCACCA
>JADRCD010214831.1:24209-39361 GCA_019843815.1 Montemys delectorum | reverse complement strand
AGCTCTGAGGGTACTAGTTAGTAATTGTTGTTCGTCCTAAGGGGCTGCAAACCCTTCAGCTCCATAGAACCTTTCTCTAACTCCTTCATTGGGGACCGTGTACTCAGTTCAATGAATGGCTGTGAGCCTCTACATCTGTATTAGTCAGGTATTGTCAGAGCCTCTTAGGAGATAGCTATATGCTTGTCCTTCCTTCCGTCTCTGCTCCATAGTTAATCTCTGCCACTCCTTCTGTGGGTGTTTGATTCCCCTTTTTAAGAAGGAATGAAATGTCCACCTTTTAGTCTTCCTTCTTCTAAAGTTTCTTGTGGTTTGTGGGTCGTTCTTCCTGTATTCCAAACTAGCCAGATAATCTTAAGGAGAGAAACTTTATGAAAAATTGGCAGTAAAGCATATCTCAAAATTTGGACAATCTGTGTGTAATATATAGATCACATCATATCGAAACTAACCATTTAAGGTTTTATGTTAATAAAATATTAATTTTGTGTTTAAGAAGAATTATTTATGTTCATAAATAGCTTCCCAAATATTCTGTTCAGTTACAGAACAAGTTTGTAAATACCAGAGAGGTTAGCTCATAGCAGAATACTTGTGCTATTCTCACAGCTCAAAATGATTAATAAACTACTGTTTTGACAATGAGTAATATCTTAATGTAAATTTTGATATTTAGTTTTAAAAAGTATGAAAATCATTTTGAGAAACTAGGTCTTTGTGAGTTATCTAGTTTCCCTGTCTCTTAATTTGTTTACCTATTATCACATATCTGTTCATCTATTTGTCACATCTATCATTTTCATATATAAAAGCTTCTTATTACCCTTTTGCTATGCATTCATATCTAAAGCTGCACTGTGATTACTGCAAAATTTTACACCATTGAGATTTTGATTCCCTGATTGCTTTTTTTTTTCACATATGCATTTGGCTTTTCTAGTATAGAAGCTTCATTTTTAGAGAATAGCCTCAGAAGCTTTTGGTATAAAGTCAATACCTTAATCCTCATAGGAAAATAGTTAAGTATGAATAATAGTTCTTATAATACTTTACTATATATACATATAGTATACATATACATATACATATATAGTAAAGTATGTATAAGAAAATAAAAACTATAAAACCAGTTTATATCCTACTAATAGTGCCAACTCTATATTACTGTATCTGGCTTAAGTAAACATCATTTGATATGTGTTAAAGAAAAAAAAGTAATAAAGTTTTTTTCCCCACACTGGATAGCCCAAGTACAAACTGCTTCCATAAACTAATGAATTATCCATCATGTATTTTAGAGAATGGTTATAAATATTTCTTTGGTGGTTTGAAGAACTATATATTTGTTAACTCCGTTTTCTCCATTATAAATATCTGGTATGATGGGGTAGCCCTGTTAATGGGGTGTACGAGACAGAGAACAGGTGGAGCTGGATTAACTTACATATTATCCAGTCTTATATCTGAGTTAGGCACCTCTGTAAAATATCTGCTATTTCCTGATAGTTTTAAATGCCTGGAATATTATAGTAAATTTTGTGGATATGGTCAGCAGCTGTTAAATTTTTATTATGGAGTATTTACTTAATTTAAGGAGTTAAATATAATGCTTTCTAAAACAAAGTAAAAACTATCTAAAATGCTGTATCTCAAAAGGTCATGATTTTCATAGTCAGGAAAAAAATGATGCCAGAAGTTATTTTATCTCTCAATTCAAGATGGAAACATTTCTGGTTTTTAAGATGGCAAATGAAAAATTCTGTCATTACTGTACATCACACTTAACTCTCTAAATGTGGTTAGAGAAATGAAATAATTTCCAAGGAGAAAAAGAGTGAGTTAGAGAGAGCCAGAAAATGTATTGGCAGCATGTCAGAACATTGCTGATGCAACACAGCTCTGCCTGACTTTGTCTGTACTCATTCTTGGGTCTCCAGCTGATGTGACTCCTTTGCAGAGGCAGGAGATGGAAGGAAGTTTCTCTGAAGTGCAAACATCCTGTGGAGACATTTCTTTGACTCTCCATGCCCCTCTGTACACTGAGTCATTATTCTGCATATTCAGAGAAGAAATTGTGCTGGCACAAGAGGAAAGTTAATTTGAACTGTGTAAAGGAACAGTGCAGAGACTGTTTTCTTTTCCAATAATAAAGAAAGAAAAATAATAGGAAGAAATTCCAGGTAACCTTAAGAACATAGTAATAGATTTTGGTAAATATGCTAAAAAGTGTACATTTCTGGCATGTGTCACAAGGTTTCATGCAAAGGAAGCCTGCATGTCCAGAGCTAGTACTCAAGAGATTTCCATGCTGTGGTCAAGAAGCTCACTATTAAAGGCTGTTTAGCCTTGCTCTCCTCTCTATGAAGTGTTGCCTGGCCAGAACATCATTTTATTCCTATTACCACCACACTTCCCTCTTAATGACCTGTCAGAAGCTTTTATTCATTGTGTGTCAAAATAACTACTTACACATCAAGTTAAAAATGATCACAGCTGTATCAGATCCATCACTGATTTGTTTGCAAAGAGAGCAGTTAACAAAAGCTATGGACTGCGTCTAGCACACTAATAACCTTAGCTCCCTCCACTGCCCCCCTACATTCTCACATGATGTTCGTTTTTTTCAGCTTAAAAATTATTCATATGTTTTCTCCATTTATGTGATTTTTTTTCTAAATGCTACAAATGAACTATCACCCACCAAACCCTTTTCAAATTATATATGCTGACTTTCCCAATTTAGCTGAGGTGCCTCTACAAAATACTAAATTTGTATCTGCAATCTTTGCAGGAAAACTTCCTCTTTGGATTCAGTGTATCTGAAAGATACTCTAAATTCAGTGCTATCTGAATACTTCTTTGGAAGGCTGAGCCATAATATTTCCTCTGTTTTAAGTCTTAATTTCATGTGTGTGTGTGTGTGTGTGTGTGTGTGTGTGTGTGTGTGCGTGTGCGTATGTATGCGCATGCTTATATTCTTTGCATGTGTATGTGTTTCTGGTGCTTTTCTTTTTCTTCTGTTTGTTTTCTTTCAGTATATTCTTTTTAACATTTTCCTGCTTGTTTCCTACAGAAATAGATGGAAAGAGGGAGGGAGAGGAAAGCAAGATAGTGAGTGAGGCGGTTGGAGGCAGGGAGAGAGAGAGAGAAACAGAGAGAGACAGAAAGAGTGAGAGAGAGAGGAGGAAGAAGAGAAGATTTGGAGTTGGGTGGGTAGAGAGATGAGGAGGAACTGGAAGGACATGAGGGAAGGAAACTAAAAATCAGAATATATTGTATAAGAGAATATTTTCAATAAAAAGGAAACAGCAGAAGAAGTTACTAATAGAAAAATCTTATGAAGCAAGCCCTATTTTGAAAGGTTGAACACATGAATTAGTAAGAGATGGTGGTTACCATCATCGTAAGACATCAGAAAATGGGACTATCTGGAACTGCTGCTAATCACCAGTTTGTTAACTCAGAATGAACTTCTCTATAACATTAGTTTATAGATGATATGACACAAAAATATTTATGCATATGATAATATGTTTAAAATCCTCCATTTAATGTTAAAATATATGAAAACCAATACAAATGCATAAGTTAATAACAAAATCAACAAGATTATCATAAAACTAAAATTATACTTTGCATTAATTAACTGTATGCTGAAATAATATCTAATTTATTTTTAAAATGTTGTATATTGTAAAGCTTCTCAGATCATTTTTTCAATTTATTAGTGCCATATTAAAACAACCAACAAGGGAGGGTTAAAAAAAAAAACAACAGTAAAGCTTATATGTTGATCTCTTGGTACCAGTTTTTATTTAAGACCTGTGTGTACATAGTTTAAATATTTCACAAAGGCGTTTCGTTGTTAATAGAATAATCTGTGGTAGCTTTTATATGTAATCTCATTGTATATATTATTCATCAAATATTCATTCATCTATACAAGATTTACTTTTCCCCACTAATTAAGTAGTGAACAGAACGAAAAAACCCTTAATTCTGCATATTGCAAAAGGACTAGGAAGCAAGCAAAAAAGTTAGCATATGGATCCTTAGATAGTGGTGCGTGTCTTATGTATAAGTGAATGTCTGGGAAGTAAAATAGGTAACTGGCAAAGACTGGAATTTTAAAAAGGGAGATCCTTGTGGTAATATCTGATTCAGCTAAGTAAGAGAGGTAGAGGATGGCTAAGTCAGTTATCAATGGGAGGAGAGGACCTTGGCCCTGTGAAGTTTCTATGCCCTAGTGTAGGGGAATGCCAGGGCCAGTAAGCAGGATGGAGTGGGATGGTGAGCAGGGGGAGGGAGGAGGGAACAGGGGATTATTTTAGTTTTTGTTTTTGTTTTCTTTTCTTTTCTTTTTTCTTTTTCTTTCTTTCTTTTCTTTTTTTTTTTTTTTTTTTTTGAGGGGAACCTGGGAAATAAAGCAAACATCTAATAAAAAAAAGAAAAAAAGAGCTTCAAAATAGGCAGCATGAAGTCCAGTACCACAGAGCGAGCATCTTCTGTGTAGCAGTAGCAACTGAGCGCTGGTAATGGGTGTTAAGAGCATAGAGACAGAGCACTGCATTACAGGCATACCAAGCTCTCAAGTTAAAGGAACACATTACAGAAGGAGCTGTCTGTGTTTAGGGGACACAAATGTTTTTGGAGTGGTCTTGAATTGCCACAGTGGCCTGCTCTGACACAGGGATTTTCTGCAGCAGATTTTGTCCCTCCAACTTGGTGAAAAACGTTGTTAGTTGTGCAGATACATCCTATCCTCTATTCTTTGGAAAGTTTTGGATATTTGATTTTGGTTGAAAAAAATTAGGAACCTTTACTGATATTTAATCTCATAAGAACTAGGAAGTATGAAATAATTATTAATGTAATTTTAGTAGTAAATATTTTATATTGGAAGGCATTGTGGCTACATCTTCCCTATCCTCTTACAAAGTATATGATATGATGCTATAATAAGTGCCAAACCACAAGATAAAAAGCATGATGCATTTGACCTGTTTAAGTGAAGCAAGATGTACAAGTTGGTCTTCATGTGGGACCTGAACAACTGCAGCAGGGGACTGTCCCAAAAGCTGTTGCCTGTACATCGGATATATTCTGCTAGGTGGGCTGCCTTCTCAGGCCTCAATGGTAGAGGATGTACCTAGTTTCACAGACACTTGATGTGCCAGGGTTGGGGAATATAAAGGGGGACCTCCATCTGCTCAGAGGAAAAGGAAGGGTGAATTGGGTGAAGAATTGTCGAAGGAGGGGACCAGAACACGGACAGTTGCAGATGTAAATTGAATAAGTAAAATAATGATAATAATAATAATAATAATAATAAATTTAAAAATTACATTTTAGTAAAAAAGTACAAAATAAATATAAAATAAAATAAAACTATACCAAATACATAGACTCCCAAAGTCTTCATTCAGTTTCAGAATTATGGGATAGAAGTTACTTTTAACAACCAACACTTCTGTTTCTTCATGTTTGGGATCTTAGATGAGTGACTCATTGATCCACAGCTTTTTCTGAGGATAATTTGGAAATTGGGATCCATCTATGAATGTAAGGGAACTTTTCTAGGAAATCCAGAGGAGCTGGATTTCAAAAAAGTGATGGAAAAATAGCTGCGGGGAATTGTCAGGGCCCACTTTCAGAGCAGATCTTAATGGCTACTATGTTCAGCGGTAGATAGTGATCATTATTCAGGGCTGTCAGATCTGTAACTTCTGGCTTAATAACTTTATTTAAAATATGGGTGTAAAATGACTGGCTAAAAACCATAAAGAGACATCCATGTGATTAAGGGATTAAGATTCAGACTGTCTTCATTCGCCTCTGGATCACTTGGTTCCCTAACTACAATTTTGAGAAGCTCAGGGCCAAAGCATACATGCAAACCTCAATTAAGTGCATCCTACTAAATGTATGAACTAAATTTCCCGAAATGAAGATTGACTGCAGACTGTCAACCACAGGTACTGGTATTGAACATGTGGTCCCAAGTTTGGGAGACTGTTTCTAGAGATACTGCAACCTTATTGGAGGAAGTAAATTATTGGCAGCAGGCTGAAAGAATTCACAGCATTGTCCCACTTCCACTTGTATCCGTCTGGTTTTGGGTTCTGCTTGAAAATGTGATTTCTAAGCTTTCTGCTCTGGGCACCTGCTGCAGTAGCACCACTGCCAATATAGACTTTCTTTCTGGAACCACAAGCCAGAAAAATCTTTTTTTTTAACAATAAATTCCTTTCGGTCATAATATTTTATCACCACACCAGGAAAACAATCACTACACAGGATGAGCTTGATAATGCCAAGTGAGTGTGTAACCTGCCCTAGTCCATGGTTGTACCGACACTGCCATGCTTCTGAGAAATACGAATCCTATTCAATTCTCTAATACTTTCAAATTATTAGAGAAACTTTGCATTCTTCTTTTCCCTATTAATTAATTGACTAATTAATTTGGGAGTGTAGCAGGAGTTACTGTGGAGGTCAATGAAAGGAATTTAGATTTTTTTTTCCTTCCATAGGATTCCTGGGAAATAAAAGGAAAATGGGTCTTTTAGGTTTTGAGGCAAGTCCTGTTACCCACTCAACTATCTCACCAGGCCACTTGTATTTTTCCCAACAGTTATAATTATTTTTTATTAGATATTTTCTTTATTTACATTTCATGTTACCACATTTCCCGGTTTCTCCTCCAGAAACCCACTATCCAATCCCCCCTTCCCCTGCTTTTCTACCCTCATTACTACCTTCCCTCTTGTCAGAGAAGGGGAAGACCCCCTTGAACCACCATACCCAGGGACATCCAATTGCAGCAGTCAAAGTGGGTTCTCTCCCACTAAGGCCTAAAGAAGCAGTCCAGTTAGGGGAAGGGAATCAATAGCAGACAACATAGAGATAGCCTCCACTTCGATTGTTAGGGGACCCAGGTGAAGACCGAACTACATATCTGCTACAAATCTGTAGGGGTCCTAGGTCTGGCCCCTGCATGTTCTTTGGTTGATAGTTCAGTCTTTTCGAGCACCCATAGGCCGTAGGCCAAGGTTAGATGACTATGTAGATCTTCTTGTGTTATTCCTGACCTTTCCAGCTTAATCACTTCTATCCATCACTCTTCCACACAATTCTCTGAGTATCACCTGAAGTTTGGATGTGGATCTATGTATCCTTTTCCATCTGCAGCTAGATGAAGCCTTTCAGGAGACAGTTATGCTTGGAAGCATAGCAGAATATTATCAATAGTCAGGGATTGGCTCTCTTACATGAAATGTGTCACATGTGGTGCCAGTCATTGCTTGGCTGGTCCCTCAATCTCTGGTTTTCTCTTTGTCTCAGTACATCTTGTAGGAAGGGCAAATATTGGGTTGAAAGTTTTGTGAGTGGGTTGATGTACCCCTTCCTCCACTTGAAGTCCCATCTGGCTATAGAAGGTGGCCACTTCAGTCTCTATAGACCCTGCTGTTAGGAGTTTCAGCTAGGGTCACCCCAAAGGCTCCCTGGAACCTTCCGTGTCCAGGGTCTCCAGATACTCCCAGAGACGCCTCCACTCATTGCCATTCTCACTTCGAGCCCTGTCCTGCACTCCCTTTCACCATATCTGATCCGCATCGCAGTTTGCTCCCTCACTCACTCTGTCACCTAGTTCCCTCTTTCTATTCCTCTCTGATGACTATTCTGTTTCTGCTTCTGAATGAGATTCATGATGTATGAAGGAGGATGACATACATCCTCCCTTGGGACCTCTTTATCACTTAGTTTATTTAGGTTCTTGTATTATAGCATGAATTATCCTGTACTTTATAGCTAATATTCACTTAGAAGTGAGTGCCTACCATAAATATCTTTCTGAGTTTATGTTACCTCACTTAGGATGATATTTTCTGTTCCCATCCATTTGCCTGCAAATTTCATGGTGTCTTTGTTTCTAATAGTTGCATAGTATTCCATTTTGTAGGTGTATCACATTATCTCTATCTGTTCTTCAGTTGAGTGCTATGTAGGTTGTTTTTCAGTTCCTGGCTATTAGGAATGAAGCTGCTATGAACATATTTGGGCAAGTGTCCTTGGGGTATAGTGGAGTATCTTTTGGGTCTATGCCCAAAAGTAGTTAAGCTGAGTCTTGAGTCATTTCTTGAAGGTCCTTCTACTTAAAAGGTTTATCAGTTAGGTTAATGCATCCCCTGAAGTCATTCTCAAAATTTTTTTCACCAACATTTCTGTCTTCTTGCAGTTATTTAATGCACTGTCCCATAGGTAACAACTAGTATATAGACCATGTACAACTTCCTTCTATTTTTAACACCTGTAAGCTTGACTGGATAGAGATCCTCCTTTGTTTTTATTTATTTGCAATAACTTCCTTCCTGCAGAAGGAGACCCTCATGCCTGATGCTCTTATTGACTGTGTTTAGGAGAGTATGTTTAATATTTCACATCTGCATCAATAATTGAGCTGTATAATTGGGTGTCAGAATTCTCATTCTGCCACTTCTATTCAGCAAACACATACTGAATTCTTCCTCTGTGCACAGTACCTAGCATAAAGTAGGGAACAATGACAACCTGTCCATTATGTTCCTGCCATGCCATGCTAGGGTTATAGGTCACTGATAGAGGGGGAAAACAATCCTTAAAACTGGCTCATTCTTGGAAATATCTTGAAATGCCCCCATTCTCATTCAGTTTTTCATCCTTTCCAGACTAAATTCTGGTTTCATCACTGTGCTTAGTTTCATCCAAACAATTAGCCAAATCTATGTTAATACATCTGCACTCATTTGATTGCCTGTGAAGCATTTCTCATAATGGATAGATTTTGCCTTGCTCCTCATGTTGTTAGAAAACTTGGTTTCTTCCAGCACCTGTGGCCTGGCCTTGTACTCTGTGTTGTCTGTTCACTTCTGATCATGACTAAGTTTTCTCTGGGGTCCATCACTTCACTCCTCACCCTGTGCAAGCTTACTTACTTGATGTCAGTTATTTTCTAATATGATCAGGCGATAACTTTAACTCTTTTGACTCTTATCTGTAAAATAAATATGAAAAGTGCTATAATTTATGAATTTAATGCTTCTTGCAAAAAGCCTTACATAGAAAGCAATGTATATTAAATACAATGTCTTTTGTAATGTAATACTAAACTATTTTAAAGTAGAATATCTTACATATTTAATGTACTTGTTAAATAATATAATTGTCATTATAATCTTGAAGAATGAAAGAAAATTGGTCCATTTAGTAATCAATGACAGCTAATAATGCCCCACATTGATTCCATCCAAGGACACTGTCAAGAAAATGACTTCTAGTCTATAGAATCTCTGTTGTGCTAATGCTTAGGAAATACTGTTCAGGGTACATATTCACAAAACCTGTATGCTGCTCCCTAATGGAGTCCCTTTACTTAGGTACATTATTGAACACTAGCCTCAGTTGTTCACTCTTACAATCCCTGTATGATGCCCCTTAATGTAATTTTATTCCGTATATTTAACAATGAACATGAAATAGTAAATGTTGGCTACTATGTGGCACCCTTCTAAGTAAGCTCACGAAACAAAAGAGAAGAAAGCTAGAAGTGGGTTTTGAAGAAATCAGAATAAGGTTTGAGATTTATCAAAAAAAAAAAAAAAACAAACGTACATTTATCCACTTGAATACTCCACAGGATGCCTTCATTTGCGTTAGAAATAAAACATATCTCAGAGAGACTTTAGCATACTTAATTTCAAGCAACTTACTTACCTAAGTGAATTCATAAAAATGAAATTATTTTCCATTTAAACTGAAGACAGGTATTAACATTAACATGAGATTAAACATGTAGAAGACACCTAGACTACATTATTTTTGTATACAATGTTCCTTGCTCTACTGAGAGGACAGGATTCCCTCTTACTTTTATTATTAGTGTCTTTCTTTGACAAATGATTTTTACATTTAGTGCTAAGTTCAATTCCTCACATATAGTGGAAATTTACATTGGTATTAAAAAGATACATTAAATTGCTACAGAAAGAAAAATGTTAAATCTGCTTCACTTCTAAAAATATCTATACCTGCTCCCTGTGTCTATACTTTTACTGAGGTATATTACTGCCCACACTCCTCAATGTTTCTCTCCTATCACCTTCCCTGCTGTTTAAGGTAAGAATGAATTTCTGCATAATGTTTACATGGCCACTTTTTTGGACACATTCTTCTTTATTAGTCTTTGCTGTTAACTTTGCACAGAGGGGATGTTGCTTCAGATGTACATGAGACAGAGATGAAGGACTCAGCATGAGAACTGGCTAGTGGACATATGATACAAATGAAGGGCACAGCACAGTAAGTGAAGAATGGAATTATCTACTGATTCAGGAAGAAAATTCAGAAAAGTATTAAGAATATTAAATACCACCAGTGAGAACCTGTCTTATTTGACTATTTCCCCATTATATAGAATGACTCGGTTAAGCAAGCCTGTAGACAAGCCCATGAAGAATTATACCTATGCAAGTTTTTTGACTAAATGTGATTTTAGTTAATATAACAGAACAACATAACATAATAAATGTATTGTAAAATTATTCCATCTACCAAAATATTTTTAAAAGTCATTATCCAGAAATGTATAATAAATTCATTATAAAATACTTTATAAAAAACTATATTAGAGGGTTTTACACTTTTTATGCACCAAATTTTTTTTCTTTTTTTCCAAAATGTTTTTATAGTTAGAATGAGCATAGTTTTATCTTATAATTTCTGCTTGTGTGTAAGTCTGATCATGTGACATACACAGTGTTTAGAATGTTGAGTCAGAAGCTAAAGCTGTGATTTTGTCAGCAATTTTCTTATCATGGTCTATGAGAAGCATGGGAAATGTGAGTACCATTTATCTCCAGTGGATTATCACTAGAACTACTTGAAATATCTCTTGTGGCATGCTTTACACAGTGGTTAGAATTCATCGGTATTAACTGCCATAGATGCTGTTATTTGATTCATGACAAACTGAAAAAATAGCTATGTGTTTCCAAACATCACAATGAAAACTTTTTACCAAGATGCTCTCCAACACTTTCAAAATAATTACCTTTGGGTTTGACCATTCATAACATTTGTGAATGGTTAGAGGAGGTAAAGTGATAAAAATTTGCCTTTTGAAAAAGGAGGTCCTGCCGGGCAGTGGTGGCACACACCTTCAATCCCAGCACTTGGGTGGCAGAGGCAGGCAGATAGATTTTTGAGTTCAAGGCCAGCCTGGTCTACAGAGAGAGTTCCAGGATAGCCAGGGCTACACAGAGACAAGCATCTAGAACATCTTAGTGTCTCAAAGGCAACTTCAGTGTTACAGCTTCTTGTTTCAATGTCTGGGATCCACACATAATCTTCTGGGCTAATCCAAAGGGCATCACTTCTCCAGTTCTGCCCTCTGTAGCAGTCTAAACTCATGTTGATCCACTCCACTGCTGCTGATGTTCTTGGTGATCATGTTCTTGGGGTCTTCACCAATAGCCTCTCATACGTAGGCTCTCTTCATGGTGCTGAGCGTTGACTGCTTTGCATGACCCCTTCAGTCCTGGGTCATCAACTGCAACTGAGGCTTTCACCAATGGTTGTCTATGGTCTCTCACAGTACCAAGCACCAGCTGATCTTCATGATACCTTCATGCCTTCAAAACCAGTACCACCTGTGTGACTCTCACACATTACCAATACAGCTGCTGCAGGAGGTACACTTTTGGCTATCTCTGGAACACAGATTATTTGTGTTCTCAGAAAACACTTCCCCGATTTCACCTCAGTGATGCTGGCCTCTTCTTAATCACCACTAATTTCTTAGCTCCAGCTAACCAGTATCAATTGTTCCTGAAAGCCCATCTATTCTGAACTCTAAAGCCAGAGCCACGTGGCCAAAGCTGTAGAATTCTGCTGCTTTCTGGGTCTGGAAGAAGGAAGACTCCCTTGTTCTATTTCCAAATCTTTCACAGCCTAAGCTTGGCTGTCCTGGAGCTTGCTCTGTAGACTGACTTTGAACTCAGAGATCTGGATGTCTGTCTCCTAAGTACTGGGATCAAAGGTGTGCACAGAAGAAATCTTGATTTAAGGCTATTTAAATATACATCAAGAAAGTAGATATATTATTTGATTGCTTATATCCATCAATGTCTTATAAATATAAAGATTTCTTAATTAAAACTAAGCTTTTTGAAACAAAGATGGGCTTTTTTGAGCTGAGCACTGGTGGCACACGCCTTTAATCCCAGCACTTGGGAAGCAGAGGCAGGCAGATTACTGAGTTCGAGGCCAGCCTGATCTACAGAGTGAGTTCAGGACAGCCAGAGCTATACAGAGAAACCCCGTCTCAAAAACTAACAAACAAAAATTAAGCTTTTTGTATGATTTGAGATAACTATCAACTAAAATTTCACAATTATATCTTATAATCTTTGCTTAAATTTTGCATATTTTATACTTTATTTTCAATTTGTTAAGCAAAGAAATTCTACTAATGGTATTATTTACAGTGTGAATTCATAGAGTTAATGCCCTGATGTATTGAAATTAGATGAATATGATATCTTACTTTTAAAAACATATCTATGCCATCCTGTAGTTTATATACTATTTTTCCATCTAATAGAAGGTCAGAATACCTACTGCTATTAGTGGAAATAAGTCAGAAGTACATATAGGTATAATTGATTATGTATGTGCATATGTGTGTATGTCTGTGTGTGTGCATATGTGTGTGTGTCTGTGTGTGTGTATTTAAATTATAAGATATAGTCAATGTTTATACATCTTAATTTGACTAGCCACTCAAGGCTATAAAACAAAGCTCACTCTGAACACTTTCTAATGAAAACACCTGGTAAGGATGTTTCATATTCTGTGTATGTTTTAACACTTGCATCTGAGAAAGAGCTACGAGGCAAATACATGATATGTGATATTATATCCTGTTCTAAATGTGTATGGAAATGTTAGTGTGGACACCACTGCTGGACTTGGGAAACGGATTAGGGACCTTGTGTCTTGATGTTCTTCAAAAAAACCACACATGTTTTCCAACAACATGTATCATGTCTTCTAGGATGAAAAGCTAACTTTAAGAAAAAGTGTTTCTTGGGTATTCCGAACTTCTGAGCTAATATCCACTTACCAGTGAGTGCATGTCATGTGTCTTCTTTTGTGATTGGGTTACTTTATTCAGGATTATATTTTCTAGTTCCATCCATTTGCATAAGAACTTCATGAATTCATCCTTTTTAATAGCTGAGTAGTACTCCATTGTGTAAATGTACCACATTTTCTGTATCCATTCCTTTGTTGAAGGACATCTTGGTTCTTTTCAGCTTCTGGCTATTATAAATAAGGCTGCTATGAACATAGTGGAGCATGTGTCCTTATTACATGTTGGAGCATCTTCTGCATATATGCCCAGGAGTGGTATAGCTGGGTCCTCAGGTAGTACTATTTCCAATTTTCTGAGGAACTGGCAAACTGATTTCCAGAGTGGTAGTACCAGCTTGCAATCCCAGGTGGTCTCATGAAGACTTGATTCCCCAGTGTAGGCAAATGCCAAGACGGGGCATTGGGAGTGGGTGGGTTAGTGACCAGGGAGAGGGAGGATGCAATAGTGGTGCTCTTTGGGCACATAAAATTTGTAATGTAAATAAAGAAAACATCTAATAAGAAAATATCTGAAAAAAAGTGGTATCGAGGAAGAAAACCAATAAATAAATTGTTAGAGTTTGATATGCATGCTGTGCTTTCCTGTTTGCAAGAAATGAGCCATCCCTCTTATGTCTTTCTTTTAAGTGTATTTTAGCTCAGCACTTAAGTGATAATCTTGTATCAGTTCTACAGGGTTTTGCAATTTATGAAGGCAGGTTTCACGTGTAAATGTTGTGTTTGGTAAAATATCTTTGTTTAAAAAGTCTTCTACTCAGTAGAAGTCATCCACATCACCTGTTAGATCCCAAGGTTTATTTGTAGATTGTCTTTGTAATGCCCCATTTGGGTCACATCAAAAGACAGCTCTATGTACAAACATGTGAACAGACACTTAGATTATGTTGTTTAAAGTAAATGACTCACTTCAGCATGAACTTTTAGAAAGTGATATGACATTTTCTAGCATATTGGTAAAGAGTATATCTTTCCAACATGATAGTATTATATTTAGTATAAGTATTAACATATATTTAGGAGTATTCCCCCATTTTAAAATGAGTCATTATTATAATAATTAAAATCAGGATACACATAATATTGCTCAAATATTTATAAAAGCTATAAATCTCAAAAATATTATTCCACATTTCAGAAATGATAACATGGGTCAAAAATTATAGTTTGCTCTATCTATTCTGTTACATTAGTAAAATATTGATATTTACTTACTAAATATATAATTACATATTTAAGACATGACATTTATATGTTAATTGAATTTATTCACTGTCTCTCTCTTAAGGTCAACAATGGCTAGTTATTCATTGTAAACACAGAATGAATGACAAGTGTTATGGAAGCCAGGCCACAGTACTAATGTAGTCCACGTCTACACAAAAGGCCAGTGTTAAATTCCAAATCATATAGGGCACTCTTCAGTGATCTTACTTCAACAGGGCACCTTCTCCATGAGAAAGGGTAACAGCAACCTGTCACACTTATGAATGTGACAGCATCATGTTTTCTTTATTAAAACATTGAGTCACACATTGAATAGCATCTTTCATAACTTCATCTTTCATTCACTGGAAGTCCTAGGAACTGAATACCAGTTAAACAAAAAAGAAAAATCACAACTGCTGTTGTAAAATGTTTACATTTATCTATCCATTTTTGTATATATATATATCTTATATTAAATTTGTGTTTGCCCTAGTCTCTGTAACTTAGCATGTAAAATCTGTATCATGTTTAAACATGTAATATAATACAATATATATATATATATATATATACATAAGTTTTTTTTCAATTACAAATAATGTAAGAACAAAAGGTAATTAGTTATATATCTAGTTAGGTATTATTCATTAGTTATTTTACATAACCTGAATCAGTGCTTTTTAAAATTTTTTCTAATTAATCAATTATTAATAGTGAAGAGACAAGCTAGTTTAAAATATATACCAGCTTTC
>JADRCD010214831.1:13652-24109 GCA_019843815.1 Montemys delectorum | reverse complement strand
TAATTAATGTCATTATTAATAATTAATTAAATAAGGTGTACTCAAAGCTAAATTACCTGTAGCATTTCAGTAGTGTCAAGAACTCCATTACATTGCTATTCCCCTTAAGTACAATACAGAAGCCACAACCTTTTGTAATTTGGAAAAAGAATATTGCAGTGAAGGACAGGGCTTTTGTTCTTTTTTTTTTTTTTTTTTTGGTTTTTTTTTGAGATGGGGTTTCTCTGTATAGCCATGGCTGTCCTGGAACTCACTCTGTAGACCAGGCTGGCCTCGAACTCAGAAATCCGCCTGCCTCTGCCTCCCAAGTGCTGGGATTAAAGGCATGTGCCACCACTGCCCCAGGGCTTTTGTTCTTATTGTGGCCCTTGGCCCATGTCAAGTATGTGGCACATAACTACTTTTGAATCTTTATTTGAAGAATACATATAGTTCTTGTACTAAAAATTGTAAGCCTAGAAACTATCAGAGATATGTATTATGAAAATCTGCCAAAACATTGTTTTTCATCATATATTTTAGGAAATACAACTTGATTTATTTGTTTGTATGCTCATATTGATGTAATTTTGATGGCCGATCACCTGTATATCTCCATCATCTTCCACAGTCATTTCCTTGGTGTGTGAGATTATACTGTTACACCCTAAGCCTACCCTTGTAGTCCATACTCAATGCATTATAAACCACTGTAGCTCTAATCCTCATGTTCTCTATTTGTGTTTTCACCTCCACTTCCTGTTCCCTCTGTTCCCAGTGCCTATGTGAAGTCTGTAAATCCCTAGGTGTTTGGACCCTCCAGTTCCACTTCCTGCTTCCTCTATTCCCAGTGACTCTGTGAGGCCTGCAAGTGACTGGGAGATTCTATCATTCCTCTGCACCACCTGCTTCTCTCCTTCTTAGTGACCATGTAAATTCTGCAAGGGCCTGGAGATCTGCATCCTTCATCCCCACTCTCTGCTTCCTTCTTCCCTTGCCTTGCAGACAACTCAGCCCTCTGTGCTACTTCATTTGGTCTTCCTTAGATTCTATATGTAAGTGAAGTCAGGCACCATCTTATTTTGTGTCTGACTTCTTTTATGAGTATAATACCTTTCAAATTCCATGTAGAGAATTTGAATACAAGAAAACAATAACACACTGAGAGTGTAACCAATTTATTCATAACCTATTTACACATTGACCTTAGTACTTTTTTTTTGCTCTTAGATAGGTTCATTCTGTTGCTGACTATAAACTTGAGACTCAGATGTGAGCACCATGTTTCTTGAGAGGCATTCGGTTTAGTAATAGCAGAAAATGGGATTTGAAATCAAACAGTATGCTATAAACACTCATGCTTAACTATTATGATATGGACAAACAACTTTTAGGAGTGAACTATGAGACTCACTCGCATCATTATAGTGAGTGTGATAAAAAAAAGTCTTAGTTAATGCTTCAATACATCAATAAAAGATTTCTTGTCACTTCAGAAAACTTGCATATGTCTGAATTCTCTGTAAATACTGTTGAGTTTACTATTGTAAAAGATTATGAAATAAAGGCAAGAAACTCAGGAACTATTAAGTTGACAATAGAACTTGAAATTCTGTCTAGTCTGGGAATGGGCCTTCAGAAATGTCCAAAATATATCTGAATTACTGACACACAAGAAAAATCTTCATTCTGTGCTTGCCAAATTTCTTATAACCCTTACGCTGTATTACCCACTTCCTATACATTCTATAAAACAACAAGCACATAAAACTGTCTTCAGGATGCTCTCCCTGCAACAACACTTTGATGTACCATTCCTCATCTACGCTTGAAAGAAGTTAAGGTACATTCATGCTCAGTGAGTGCCCTGTATATAGGGCATTATATTCCTATGGTGAATATAGTGGCATCTTTAAGTGGAAGTATACGGATTTCAAGTAAATGTGTCTTAGGCATATTGGCAGAGGTCTTGACAATGTTTATATTATGGTTTAATAGAAACATTCACTTCTTTCTAGGAGCAATTTTTGATGAATCTGCTAAAAAAGATGATGAGGTATTCCGCACAGCAGTTGGTGATCTCAACCAGAATGAGGAAATCTTACAGACTGAGAAAATCACATTTTCCGTGACATTTGTCGATGGCAACAACCCTTTTCAAGCTGTTCAAGAAGGTAAGCCCATCAGTGGTCTATTGTTTATTTTGATTATATTATTATTCAGTAAAATGGAAATAAAAATAGATCCCTAACAGCAATTCAATGTAGGCATCACTCTGTGCCATCTCAGCTAATTAGACATTACTTTTCCTGAGAGTTCTTATCATGTAAAGTTTTATGTTATATTCAAGTTTTGAAGGCCTGTCATATAAAAAAATTATTATTTGGATTGAAATATGTTGTGAAAGAGGATATAATTTACAGTCAAGAGCTTTATGGCATTGTATAACTTCAATGGAAATGTAACTTTCCTGTAAAATATGACTTTCTATCAGAATTTTTGCTTTGGATTTTTCTGAGATTACTTCTGACTTGAGTGTTGTTCCAACTTGCAATGACATTTCAGGGGTAGAAATACGCTGCTGCAAGGAAAACTTGGAGACACAAATCAACAGGGTTATGCTGTGTTCCTAGGGTCCGGTCTCTGGCTGTATTTCTCCCCACAAATTTTCAAACATTAAAGCAGAATCTTTTCTTTTCCATTCTCATGAGAGTGAATTAAAGTTATCATTGACAAAAGTAATCTGCAATGATATTTCTTAGATTAGTGGAATTCTCTGTTTGAGTCTGATAATCTAATTAAGCATTAATACCCTTCTTTGGTAAAGCACTTGTTGTTGGGGAATTATTTCTTTGTATTTGCTAAGAGTCTAGATTTATTTTTGCCATTCCCCACATAGTTCACAGTTGATACATAATTCCTGCCGTGATGATATTAAGAAATGGAAGATTTGGAAGGTGCTGAAGGCATGATAATGAGACTTTATATGTAGGATTCGTGCTCTTTAAAGAGGTAATGGGGAATGCTGCCCCCTTTCTCTTCAGAGGGCACAATGAAGATACAGTTTCTGTGGAACAAAAAACTAATAGATAGCAGGCATAGTCTGCTAGCCCCTTGAACTTTTCCTTCCAGCACTCAGAACTGTGAGCAGAGACTCTCCATTCTTTGTGAGTTAACAAGTGAAAGTTGTTTTGTTATAATATTTGCACAGACTAAGACATTGATCTGTCTTATATTTTATCGTGGCTATAGTTTTAGGATAATGAAGGTCAGAGTAATCTAGCCAAATGAATTGTTTTTGTGGATCATTTAAATCAGATTTGGAAGGAGGAAAAAGAAAACCACATTGGAATATAAATTAGTTTAGTAGGAAACAATGTCAAGAGACTGATATTGAAAGGATGAGAAAATAAACCCAAATGTTTGGAACATGTACCACTTTATCTACTACTATAACTTTTTGCTGTGTAAATTGTTTTATAGATGACTCATATGCAATCATTTACTTCTCTTCATAGACTGGAAATGACACTAGTAGTCTGAAAAACTGTTGTTTATTGCTGATCGCTGATTGGATAGTATAAATAATGTTGTTTTCATAAAACAAACTATTTTCAAAGAAAATTAAAATGTATATTTAAAGCTAAGATAGATTTTGATTTTTAATAACTGGATATTAATACAAGGCCAAAATACAAAAAAAAACATACCTCTAAATATTTTCACATTAAAATAATAGCTTTGCCACAAATTATACCTACGTTGAAAATTACTTATGGAAGCATTTGTAGCATGTCCAATATTAGAATCGATAAAGGAGTTTGAAAAATAATTTAGAATTTGAGAAAGATATTGAATGGCTTATAGATTGTATGTTCTCTCACAGGCATTTCTCAATGACTCTTCAGGAGTTACTTTGTCACCTAGTGCTTTCATGACTATGGTTAGAGCAGAAAACAAAATGTCTGACCCACTTATCTTCCAAGCCTTGATGTCTCAATCTTCTTGCCAAATCAACCTAAGGAAATGCACTGAGATTTAAAGTGTCTACCTTGGTTGAAAAAGTAGATGAGGGTAAAAGAAAGCAACAAAGTACATGGGAGGAAGTTATGAAGTCTGTACACATTCTCTCATTGAAGTAATGAGGGTTTATTTTTAAAAAAAACTGCAATAGTTTTCTTTTACCCTGAGCTTTGCGCATCCATCCTTTTCTTATCTCAGTTCTAGAAACAAATAATATTTCTCAACAGAATTGTAAGACTTGAAAGAAGTTGTCACACTGAAAGCAAATTGGGAGATGTAATAAGTTGCCCAGATGGGGTCCCCAAAATATCTTACAAGGATGAAGGATCTTGACAGTTTGCCTGAGTGGTGTTTGATACTAACAAGATGTTCTGGACCAGTTATTTTGATAGTCTGCTCTGGGTGCTGAACTTGAAACAAGTTACAGCTTTAGAGAAGCATGTTGCCACTGTTTTATATCTACAAAGATACAGATTTATTTTATAGGTGGAAATAATTATCTCAAGACATACTGTAAAAATGTTATTTAAAAAATCCCACAAAAACTATGCAGGGTAAATGAAAAGAAGAACCAGTTTGGAAGTACCATTTCCTTAATTAGGAGAAAAATTGTTTCATTAAATATCCCATTTTGTGTGTGTGTGTGTGTGTGTGTGTGTGTGAGAGAGAGAGAGAGAGAGAGAGAGAGAGAGAGAGAGAGAGGTCATCTCTTCTTAGCTATACTATTAAAATGTACGTAAAATAAATTTAATATTAAAAATTTGTTATAAAGTATAAAAAGTTCAAATATGTTATTTTTATTACTTATAAATTATTTCTAAAGATTTTTACACAATTTATATCAAATTTACAACTTTTCTATCTTTATATTTTATGCACATTTATTTTAATGTTAAAATACAATTCTTGATAATACAGCATCACTAAGAAAGTACAAATTTGGTAAACAATGAATGATAAGAGAGATCGAACAGTCAAACTTTTCACTCAAAAGACAAATCAGTTCCAATAGTTATCTACATTTCAAAATTCCACTCATATAACCATATTAAGAGCAGATTTAGGTCTGGGATGTTAAAATACTTATCCTAGTGTGCATAGAAAGTAGTATTCAGTTCCTCAGAGTCACCAAAAGATATTTTGAAGGGCCAATTTTTAACATGTGATTTGTTTTATTGCTAAAAGTTAATAATGGAAAATTCTGAATCAGTGAATTCTAGTTAATGTGAAGATGGTACTCAATGACCAACATTGTTTTCTAGCATTGCTATAGAACCTCAAGGTTAATGTTTTATTGTAAAATAAGCTTCTAAAATTTTATGTATTAATATTTTTCTTATAAAGGATAACATTTAATTGGGGCTGGCTTACACTTCAGGGGGTTTGTCTATCATCGTCATGGTGGGAAGCATGGCAGAGTTCAGACAGACATGGAGAGAAGCGGAAGATTCTAAATCCTAATCTGTAGGCAGCAGAGTCAGACCACATATCATTTACAAAACAGGTTTAACTTTATATTCTTTGATAATCAATGACCGTTTTCATTATATTTCTCATGTTATAACTATTATCTTAGTTCATACATCTAAGTGAACAATAAAGAAACATTTAGTTCTGACTAAAGTAATTTAGAATTACATCATTGTTTCCTTCTGAGTATATTTTATAAATTATTACTTTTATATAGTAATTTATTCAGGAGTAACCAATGAAAAATTATTTTACATGCTTTAAAAGAGGATTTTTCCCTTGCTTTATTTTTTGATAGTTTATAATATTTTTGTAATATATTTTGATAACTAAGGAAAAGGATTATTCTCCTTCCATATGGCATATAGAAGGGCAAAAAAACACATATATTTCTAAAACAGCCAGTTAACTATGTGTGAATGTACATTTAAATCAATTTAAAATGTTAAATATGTAGTTTAATCTATTATGATTCCAGGACATGAATTAATTCTTATAATTTTTTGTAATACAAACAAATATCAGCAATGAAGAATCAAACAGGAACTTAAGATTAGTGTAAGTTTTAGTTGCTGCATTCAATCCATCAGTAAAATTATACACACACATATACACACACATTCATATACATGCATTGTGAAATATCAAAATTTGTCTAAGATTTCAGAAGTACTGTAGAGAATTAAAGGATTGAAAATGTATGTGTTTGTTACATTTTTACATGAATTATTTATACTTAGAGTATAATATAATGGGAGGATTCCTGTCTGGAATTTTACACTGTATAAATCACACAAATTCTGTCATCCTCGGAATACCTCATCAGTTAAAAATGAAAAGTTCAGCAAATGCATGGTGTATTATAATGGCAATTTGACCCTTTGATTTTTATGGCTTCTTAACATATTTAAGGTGTTTAATTTATTCTTAGAGAAGGCTTTCCATTTCTGAAATTGCTTCTAGTTTTGCTGTGATTGATTTTTAAATAAATTATGCTGCCTCATCAAACTGAGTCATCACAATACTAAGAGCATGTCACCATCATCATTTTCAAGAAATGGTCTGTTGTTAGGTTGACTTGAACCAAAAGATTATGGCTATATTTCTTGTTTCTCTTTCCATCAGAGATTGTTTCTCCTGTGTATCAAATCATAGACATATTAGTAATTTTTTTTCTCTGTGGACAAAAGATATATCCAATGCAACTTAGTTTGTGAAAGATTCATGGTGATTTTAGACAGATTTCAGCTCATCATGTAGGGGATGGAAAAGCATCACTAACAGCTATTTTCCAGGTAATGAGATGGTACTGAAGTAGCTAATGGCATCAGATCACAACTGGACTACATAGCTGGACCTTTAATTTTTAAAGGCCTACTTAAAGTACCTACTTCCTTCAAATAGGTCTTGTCACCTGAACAATCACATAACTAGGATACGAAGTCAGGAAGTAAGTATTTAAAATGATCTGTGGGTTATTCTACATAAAACCATAGAAACATAGAAATACCTACTACGAAAAACACTGATAACTTCCCTGAAACAGTAGTAGCTATTCATATTAATTCTTGACTGAGACTAACATACTACTCACAAAATATGAGAATTTGTAAGACAATGTACTAGTTAGGAGTAGCTGCATGTAAAATCATGAACTATATGATTCTTTTATATAAGATTTTTGGAAGGATTAATAATTGTCACCTGATATTTAATAGCAAAATTTAGCTAAAAACCTTTCATATAATTTCTCTTATCTAAAAGGTACCAAAAAATACTGTGTATGAATTCTTGATATGAATTCTTCTGCACCTAAGACAACAGGGACACACACACACATACACACGTACACACACACACACACACACACACACACAGTGAACACAAATACCTCTTTTTTATCCTGAAATAGGATAAAAGTGTAGTGAGGATAATGACATAATCATACTGTAATCACAAAAGACTTTTGAAGAAAATGTAGAACTACTGTGAACTATTGAAAAACATAGTGAGCTCTAGTATTATTATAAACAATATTAAGTACATTAAAATTTTTAATGAGTCTATATACATTATGCATATATGTATATATCTAATCATACATATTATGCATATATATATGTTTCCATATACCAGGCTATATTTTGGTCTCAAATTATGCATGAAATTTGGATCTGTATAAAGTTGGATATTAATAATTCTGATCTCAATTCGAAATACTGAATTTGTCTTTGGTTGTAAGCATGATAGCTATTTTGATGACCACTACTATATGAAACATTGTTTATTGTTTGTATTTGCCTCCCAGGTGTCTCTCTCTGAATCTACCTAGTTGTCATGGCACTTTTTCAGGTGGACACTCCAGCTGAATTCTTGTTGCTGTGTTGGTAAAGATGAAGGAAATAATGTTGCCTCTCCCCAAATTTTCATGGTTAGTTCTCCTAGTTAGCACAGGAAGATGAAAATTAGATTCGTAGTGTAATTTGTATGACAAAAAATAGTGATGTTGCAACATGTGTACTTATGGTCTGGTAGATTTAAAATACCTTGTTACCATTTCTGAGAAACACAGAAAGCCAATGGAGACCAAATTAAAGCTCTCTGATGATTTGTGTGGGCTTAATACAATCAGTGAAGTAAATAAGGCACTGAGTCATAGCTAAATGGGGTTCAGTTGTGGAGCGTCAGAGTGTAGAAGAATGATGTACATGAAGGTCACACAGAAAATGAATACAAGGAAAGCTTTATGCTTGCAGAGATGTCTCATCTCTGGTATTTGAGGTTGTTTCTGGCAGGATTGTTTAAAGGTTATCTGCCTGGACTTTGCACATTTTCATTCTGACTTTTCATAGGGGAATATTAACTCTTAATCATCTTCACTGGTTTCGTTGCGTTCTCAGTACTAATCTTTTTAAATACACATGATATCATGTTATTTTCTAGGAAATTCTCACCTCATTTTGAAACGTACTTGTTTTGGGAGGACTGGGTTGTAGGTGAAGAGATTGGCTAGACTGGTTCCTTAAGTTATACTTTCACATGTAAAAAACATCAAACATATATTACACTTGAAAAATGTATTCCAGGATAAAAAAAAAGAGGTATTTGTGTTCACAGTGTGTGTGCATTTATGTGTGTGTGTGTGTCCCTGTGTCTTAGGTGCAGAAGAATTCATATCAATGGGACTCTTATAGAAATAAAGAAAAAAATACTAAAAGAGAGACTTTTTAAAGTTGTATTTTGATTCCAAGAAGATTCTGTATTTTTTCTTTTATATTACTCATGAATTAGGTAGATTGTTATTGCTGTGACAAAAGACAAAAATAATAAAACTGAACAAGGTACTTTTTATTTTGGCTCATGATTCTAAATGTTTTGCTTCATTCACAGCCTGCTTGTTTATGTATCTGAAAAAGGTACAATCCAGAATAGAAACATTAGGATAAAATACATTGAGATAAAGATTATTTGTAGGTAATATCCACATGGAACCTTTTATAGCATGACTCGTAGAAATGTATGTTTCCATACTAGGCCCCAACTCCTAAGATTTTAGCCCTTCCTCTTACTCCTATGATATTAAACATCTAATAATTAATCCAATAATGCAGACAA
The DNA here is from genome assembly GCA_019843815.1 of Montemys delectorum. Taxonomy (NCBI): domain Eukaryota; kingdom Metazoa; phylum Chordata; class Mammalia; order Rodentia; family Muridae; genus Montemys; species Montemys delectorum. Next base: position 15,022 of record JADRCD010214831.1, on the reverse strand, counting down.
ACTTATATGACCTGTTACTATCCTCATTACTGAAAATTACTGAGCAAGAGAACTAGCATCCAACAAAAGAGCTTTTGGGGAAACACTTTGTTATCATAATCTATAATGGATTGCTTGTTATGTAAAATAGAACAATTTGTGCTGATACTCTGTGGATGTCCCAGGGTAGAACAGTGTGGTACCCAACAGTAGCTTCCCCTTCTCTGAGGAAAAAGAGATAGGGTAATGGGGGTGAGAGATTTTTGAGGTTGGAACTGGCAGGAGTTGAGGGGGGCATGATGGGGATGTAAAATGAATAAGTAAGTAAATTAATGAAAAATAAATGTAAACTTTTAAGACAGAATGTAAAGCTCTATTGACGATGACTCCAAATAAAAAAGTAAAAGTCCTATGTCAAGCCAACACCGTCTTATTCAACCAGAATTCAGTTCCATGTAGAGTGGTTAGATTTTTAGTTTATTTCACCATTCTTGAAAAATATTTAAAGTTTCATGAAAAATAAATAAAGCGTAAATATTGGAAAGAAAATGTAACTGATGGAAAATACAGGATTTCTAAAATGTTTAAATTTTCAGTGTCCCTTGAGTTGTAATAGAATTTTTAATGCAATGATTATAAAATAAATGGAGTTTATATACAGGAATCAAACACATTTAATCCAAATCCCTAAGGACTTTAGACCCACATAAGGGAATTGTACAAGAGAGCTATGATAGTTAGAATTTTGTTTTAATTTAAAACAGTGAGATAAATGAAACCGAGTGGGCAATGTTAGAAAAATGAAGGTGATATATATATATATGTATGGTTGAAAAATGTATTTACATGTTTTCTTTAGAGTCTTCTATGAAAAGAGTGTGGGTAGCATTTCAATATGTTGCACGTAGAAAATTGTATGTGATATGATGTTCTGTGTTTGAAAGCAATCTTATCTTTTGAAGATTTAAGGTTTGTTCTGTTTATTTATAAATAGTCATGACCACGGACTCATCATTTGAAGGATAATAATTGCTTATAAAATTCTCACCTAGGTGATTGTCAGTTGTGTAGACTCCTTTTGGAAATTGAATAATTCAAAGAAAAGCATAATAATACTGCCGCTTGGGTTAAAAGGCATTGCTATTGGATCTAATCAGGTTTTAGATCCATATCTTTAATTTTTGGCATAATTCTGAAAACATTTTTCCTTCTAGGAAAAAGAAGAAAAAATAGTACAAATTAGACAATTGAATTTACTCAAATTTTCTCATTTTTTTAATGCAGAGCAATCCATAGAAATATATTAATTTTAATAATTTACAATATGGAAGCCTAAGAATGAAACCTCATTTTGTGGCTTTTTTAAATTTTATTTTTATTTTTTATTTTAT
>JADRCD010214831.1:0-13552 GCA_019843815.1 Montemys delectorum | reverse complement strand
CTCGAATTCAGAAATCCGCCTGCCTCTGCCTCCCAAGTGCTGGGATTTAAGGCATGCACAACTAATATGCAGTTTGCTGTGCAGTCTGACAAAGACTCTGATATGAAAGAAACCCCTAACGATGCAAAGCAGTACTCACATATTTGTGGTTTCTGTTCTCACATGTGCTTTTAGAGAAGCACTGTTTTAAAAACCAGATCTCCCTTTTTCCTCTTCTTTTTTGGTGTCTTCCATTTCATCTTGCTCTTACAATCTATTTGCCTCTTTTTCTGAAGGGTTCCCTGAGCATGGGGGCAGGGGGAATTTGATGGAAATATCCATTTAGGGCTGATTATTCCAAGGTCTCTCATTCTCTGCATAATATCAGGCTGTGGGTCTCCTTATTTGGTTCCATCTGCTGCAGGAGGAAACTTCTCTGATGATGGATGAGCATCTATGAGTACAGCAGAATGTCATCACAAGTCATTTATTGTTATATTTTTTAGAATATGCAATAAGAATATAGGAATATTTTAAATCTAGTATTTGTTTTATATTAGATCCCTGGGCTCTCTAGTCTCAGGTTCATGACTACAAGCAGTGTTCTTGATGCAAGCCGTGTTGGGTATGGATTACAACTCATAGAATATATCTTAAGTCAAATCAGATACTGATTGGTACTCCTAATAGCTTTGTGCCATTATTGTACTTGCATATCTTCCAGACAGGACACTATTGTAGATGAAAGGATTTGTGGATGGCTTAGTCTTTATATTTCTTGAAACAAAGACTCTAGAATATATGAGGAAAGGGTTTACATAGGCATCAGCTTGAATTCTTCATGTTTAGCAATGGGGTCTTGTCATTAGTTTTTTGCCAGCAAACTATAGACTTGGTAATAACCTGCATTGTTTGGGTATACCCTGGTATACATGGACTATAAGCTTCATTAAGTTACAAGAAGATGTCCAGCTAGACAATTTTACTTAGACATCCTTCATATATGTATATATTTTAGAAATCTCCTACTGTAAAAGATTTCCACACTGCTATTTGGCCCTTAATTTTAGTTCTTCCCCTATTGGATTCCAAGTTCCCTCCTTCCCTTCTTCTCTCCCTGGACCTTCACATTTCATCCCTAACCCCATTCAGCTATAACTAGCTATTCTATTTCCCATTTCTAGGGAGATTTCTATCTGTCCACTCCTAGTTTCTTACTTTATAACCAACTTCTATGAATTGTAGTTTGGTCAATACTTTGACTTAACAGCTAATATCTACAAAGAAATGAATGCATGCCACATTTGTCTTTCTAGGTCTGGGTTACCTCACTCAGGTTGATATTTTTAACTCCATCCGTTTATCTCTGAATTACATTATTTCATATTTTTAACAGCCTAGTAATACTTCATTGTGTAAATGTACTACATTTTTTTAATACATCTGTCAAAAGACATCTAGGTTGTTTCCAATTCCTGGATATTTAGAATATGGAAGCAATGTACAAGATTGAACAAATGTTTCTGTTGTGGAAATAAATGATTACTTATTATATATCCAAGAGTGGTAAGTTGATTCCCTGAGGAACTTATAACTGATTTCTATAGTGGTTATACAAGATTACACATCCCATGGCAATGATGAGTTTTCTTCTTGCTCTACATCCTTGCTAGCATGAGTTTTCACTTGTCTTTATTGATCATAGCAATTCTGATGGGTATAAGATGGAATTCCAAAGTAATTCTGATTTGCAATGCCTTGATGACTAAGAATGTTAAACATTTTAAGTATTTCTCATCTAATTGAGCTTCTTCTTTTGAAAATCTGTTTAGGTCTATATTCCAAATAGTAACTACTGACTTTTTGTTTTCATGATTTCTAAGGTTTTTACTGTTCTTTGTATATATTTTAAATATTAGTACTTTGTCAGATGTATAGATGGTCGAAATCTATTCCCATTCTCTAGGCTGCCATTTTGCCTGAAAGACAATGGCCTTTGCAGTAGAGAAGGTTTTCAGTTTCATGAGAACCTGTTTATTAATTGTTGATCTTGGGGCCTGGGCTAACAATGTTCTGTTCAAAAATGTCTTTTTCTATGCTCATGAGTTTAATAATATATATTATTAATATTTATTATATAACATAATAATAAAACCCACTTTCTATATTAAGTCAACAATTATTTAGTAGAGTTTTGCAGATGGGAACAATTAGGTATGGGTTGAATAGATGGACCTGTCACACCTTCCAAAATAGTGTATGGAGATAGAGTTGTTCTCATTTGCTAACTTGCTAATTATATACCCCTGGCTGTACCTAGAGTTTGATACATTTATTTTCTATATACTTCAAACAAATAAGATGCTTTCCTCATGGTAGTCCAACCTGCATCATCTTTCTATCTCTTTCCACTGAATAAATTAATCTCCTGTTCATCCTCTGTAACTACTACTAGTTACAACTATTAGTCTTGGACACTTGTACAACTCTTCATTTTTCTGTTACACAACAATGATTTTATATAGATCCAGTGAATTTGCATAGATATTTATACTTTGTATTACACATGTCATAGATGCTGTTGTAGTACCACAGGTATATGAAAGTCTAACAAGAATTATGATGCTTACATCACCTTTGAAGCTTCCTTGATAAATATCTGGTTAGGCTTCTGTTCCTATGTTTGAAGAAGCTTGTCCCACAGCATCTCCTTAGCTAAGCAATAGTCTGAAAATACCCATATAGTTTCTATAGTTTGTAAGATCAGATGAGATGTGGACTGGACAGTCTATATGCTCTATAGGTGATATTTGTTTTGGCACTACCACAACCATCAGACATACCCTGGTGGTTGGCAGAATAGTCTTTTGTCTTCTAAAGATTGTATATGCTCCAATAAAGTTCAGTCATATTAGAAAGATTTCAAGGATGAAATCTTAATTTATTATAATATGTAACCAAGTAATAAATGTGGTGTATATGCACCTGATACAATTTTGAAGATTTAAGGCTGAATATCTTTTAAGAGAAAAAATAATTTTTGAATAGTTACTTTATATTAATTTCTTTTTTATATGCATTAGTTTATATACAAAATAGCATGGTCAATATTGTATTTAATGAACTTTACCCTTGATTTTACTAAAATTGCAAAATAGACTCTAAACTATCAAAAAATTATATTAATACTGCTTAGTTATTCCCAGTATGAACATGCAAGACAAGATATGTAAATGAAAAGAAGATTTCTACTTTCTATGATCATTTTCTGGCCTAAATAAGAAAAGCAATAACTCCATCTTGCTGATATGTAGCTGTATTGTATACTAAGTTGTTAGCATGGTATACTATGGGCAATAGTAAGTCATATTTATATGTATGTATGTGTGTGTATATGTGTGTGTTTATGCATATGTATATGCCCTGTATTTTCTGATATTATTGGAGGAAAGGAGGGTGCAGTTACAAGATTTCATAGGATAATTACTAAAGAACTTGATTCTGCTATTGTAAGCAGATATTTATAAAATTCTGCTGTGATAATTCTGGAATGGTTGCAATAGTAAAGAATGTGGTACTTCTGATACCCACATACTCCAATTCCTTTTGAGAATGTGTGTAGCGGTTCCACTGACATGGGACTAATTTTTTCTTAATCCGTTCTGAAAAATTACTTTATGAACATAACTCCATTATTATATCATAATCTTTTTGTCCTGAGACCATTTTTCACCTTTCTACATAGGCTGATGTAGACTCTGTGCCTTCCAAGTACTGAGGATCAATGTTCACATGGCTTTAATTCTAATTTTTACTTGTGTATGTATCTAAAATTTCTATACTATTTCCATAATCTATAGATTTTTACCATAATATTTATAAATAGAGCCATATAGTATGAGTTATATATGTGGCTGGTATTTATAAAAATTGATATGTACCATTCAAACAAATGTCCTATTCAGATTCAATTTATGAATATTAGTGTGATAGATACTACATGAAATTTCTTGTGGGCTACAGAAACTCAGATTCAGTTCTGTGCTACAGGATTGGTCACAGTGGTTAGATAAATCACAGGTTAATCATTATTAGTGGGTGCCAAATATGAGTATGCTAAGTATACAGAAGCCCCAGTCTTTCTGTATATAAACAAGGACAGTATTGAAAGGTGGGATATTTACATCTTATTATGATTAAAACTTTTGTTATTTTAAAATGTACAACAATAAAAAGAATTATATAAAGCAAATGGCAGAGGTTTGACAAGTCTGCAATAGCTGTGTAAGACATTATCCATCATCATGTTTCTGACTGGAGCTATGGAAAATAAATGAAGCCATACACAAATGACCCTACTGTAGTGATGAATGTCTTCCCCTATGACTGCCAACAGAACAATGTTTCATTGCTTTCATGTTTCTCCAAGAGACTCCTCATCAATCCTGACCACATTAATATTCACAGTACTGAATGGCCCTTATCAAGAATCCTGGCACCTTGGTTGCTTTCAATTTGACCTTAATGTCCAAATTGCCTTCTACAATCCTTATCCTTAAAAGACACATGTGTGCATTATGCATTTTTAGAATCTGTCTCTTAGAATTTACTCTGTTACACATCATCAAGTATAGTATTAGTAATGGTGGATCATGTCTTTGATCCTTTTCCTCCTAACTCAGTAAAGCAGTAGCAGCAGTAGAATACACAGCACAGTATCTTATAGTTATTGTTTGCTATGGGCTGGTTACAAGCTACAGTCTTCACACCTACTAACACACTCAATCCTGACCATCCTGTTAAATGTCAGTGATAATTCATATTTTATACATAGAATTAGGCATATAAAGATTAAGCTAATTTCTAAAACAACAACACCAAAAAAAAAAAACATTAAGAGTGTAAACTGGGCTGGAGAGATGGCTCAGTGGTTAAGAGCACTGGTTGCTCTTCCAGAGGTCCTGAGTTCAAATCCCAGCAACCACATGGTGGCTCACAACCATCTGTAATGGGATCCGAAGCCCTCTTCTGTTGTGTCTGAAGACAGCTATAGTGTCTTCACTAGTGTGTTCCCAGTTAGAACATTCTGTGTAATATATTTCATAACATTCTTGTATTTTAATTAATCAATCCAATAGTTATTCCATGCCACTTTGTCACACCAAATGAGTAGGACATATATTGTGATGTAATCAATGGCTGTGAGACATTGTGGTTCATATATTATTTTTTTGGACTGGACAAGCTCTAGCAACCTGATGTGCTTTCCTGCTCTTCTCATGTTAGGCTTCTTCTTTTATCTTTTGTTTTCTTTCTTTCTTTTTTTTTTTTTTACAGAAATGAAGCAGAGTATTTAATATATAATACTAAAGTCCACAGTTGCAAGCTTTTTAAATATACTTTTTAAAAATTAAATTATTTTTTACACTACATATTTTATTTCCCCATCCACCCTCCAACTGTTCCACATCCTTATTAACATATTGTTAAATATATATTAAGATGTATATTAGCCAGGCAGTGGTGGCACACCCCTTTAATCCCACCATTTGGAGGCAGAGGCAGGTTAATTTCTGAGTTCGAGGCCAGTCTGTCCTACAGAGTATGTTTCAGGACAGCCAGGACTACACAGAGAAACCCTGTCTCAACCCACCCCCCCAAAAAAAAATGTAGATTAGCTATCAGAAATTTATAGGAAGTGAAATTTCATTTACATTTTTCTTTCTTTTCTCCAATTTTAAATTACAATGATTGTGACTAAATGGTGAGTTTTATAGATTAGGAAAACTATTAAATTTTCATAAGTCCTTTTTGTTTCCAGTCAAATAGAGTATTATCACCAAAATATTACAGGATAAATATTGGCCACAATTCAGAAATCTACATTGGACAGAACTGGTATGGAAAAATAGCAATGAATTTGGAAAATATGATTATATGCTAGAAGGTTACAAAACAACATTTTATTCTGAAAAAAAATGATTTGATAAATGCATATTTGGTGGGAATCCTTTGCTCACTTGGGGCCTTTAGCAAAATATAATGCCAGTGTCTTTCAGTTTTCCAAGTTAAACTATTTTGGAAGCAGGCTATTATCAAATTATATAGTTATCTTTCTTACAATCTCTAATCCTTAATGGAATTGTAGTAAAATATAACCTTAGTACTGGATTATAGCAAAAAATGAATTTAAGCAAAAAATAAAATAAAAAACAGTTTAAGAATTAATTTTATGTTTGAGAAAAATGAAGTCTCAAAGAATCAGTTGCTGAAGTAGGTAATTAAAGGAATATCCAGTACTAAAGTAGGATTTTTTTCATTTTCTTCTACTTTTAAAATTATAATTTAATTTTATCCTTTCTGCTTTCCCTCTCCTACCTTAACCATCCCCTCAGTATGTTACTCCTTGCTCTCTTTTAAACTCATGAACTCTTTTTTCATTAACTAATGTTATATGTATGTTTGCAGGAATGTAAGAGTTATCTGCATTTCATAAAATAAAATGTTTCAATTTGTTTTGATGAGGGTCTTTGAGCCATAGCATTTCTAGGAAGATTGCCTGGATGAACACTCCATCTTTATCATTTGCTAGTATTAGAGTTTTCAACTCTAAATTTCTAATCTGTGAATTGGAAATAGTAACAGCAACTACCTTAAATATCTGTTGTACTTTAATGGATTTATAAGTGTAGAGCATGTTTTGCAGTGCCCAACCAGAGGGAACTTTGTGCTAGCCTGATTAATTTTAAAACCCAAACTGTTTTCTTTTCAATGTGATTTATATTTATTGCAAAACTGTTGGAAATTATAGAAAGTGAGGCATGGATGTTTGCTCACTCCTGAAATCCAAGACTTATGAAGACTCAGACAGAATGATTTCTATTAGTTTAAGGCAAGCCTGACTATGCAGTGACTTTATGGTCATTGGAGGTTACAAAGCAAATCCTGTGTTCAAAAACAAAACTTAAGGCAGAACAAAACAATAACAAAGAATTGACAATGATACAATACCTAACATCATTAGTAATGCACTTCTACACCTCCTTAACCCTTTATTATATTTTTTTGCTTTCACTTATACATTGAAATCTATTGTTTAAAATTCTTTGTTAACATCTAATGTTTGGAAATGTTGATATCTAGATAGTCTAAATTTCACTTTATAGTAACTAAGATACTACCTAATATTTTTTTAAAAAAAATAATTATTTGAATGCCTTGATGACTGTATAAAAGAGTAGTAAATTAGACAATACCACTGAGTTCTAATGACCAGTTGTGTGACAACTATACAGGTTGTTAATTCTGAGGATTATAGTTAGCAAAAAAATCTACTTCCTGAACCTTTTTATGTCGCTTCAGTAATGGTAGATGATAACACAGTAATTTTTGAAATATACAATAAAATACAATATATAATTATCAACAATGTTTCATTCTATGGGAAGGAGTTATTGAGAATCACAGAAGTCTGTTTTCTGACTCTAAAAAGATCTCTAATAAAGGATAAATAAATACTCTCTCTGCACATAAATCTTGAAAAGACAAACCACACAGTGACTAATGCTTGAGCCAGGATTTAAATGATGAGTGTCAAGCCTTTTTTGATAATTTGTGATAGTGGTAAGATTCTTATGTGGATGCCTATCCTCAGTTCATACAATTTCAATATTGTATGTGAGGGGTGAAGATTGAAGACTGTTTGCAAATATTTTGCACGTGCTTGTGTATACTGATTCTAGAATGTTGTAGCAGAGTATTAGATTTAGATATTAGGACTATCATTTTTCATACTTATAAAATTACAGGTGGCACTTGCCATTCTTGCATAAGACCCAGGTTTAATTCACAGCTCCCACATGTTGGCTCATAACATCCGTAACTATAATTGCCAGTGATCTACTTTTTCTTCTGAATTTTATGAGCATCAGGCTTGCACATTATATACATATATTCATTAAACATAGGACCAACACATTTAAAATAAAATAAGTCATTATAAGTAAAATACGTAAGAAAGTCAAGGACCATTGGCAAAATTTAAATATAAATATATAAAAGGTATATATAAGCATATATACACATTAATATGTTTTAATTAGTTAGAATAGCAGTACAATTCATTAATAAAAGCATGTGGCCTTCAGAAATGACCAATAAGAATTAATAAAAAATAACAAGGAACAAAACTAAAAGCAGAAATCTTAAGAGCTATGAAATGAAATAATTGAGATTAAAATACATAGGGTAATGAGAAGAATAGTAAATGAAAGAAAATTCAGAGCCCCGAAGAAATTTGAATAACAATGACACATTTGAAAATACAATAAAAGGAGATAAACAAGTATGTGAATAACAACAATTAATGAAAGTGGAGGCCCTAAGAAGTGCAAGATGAAGTGTAAGGAACAAGCGGGAGGCAGCAAAGTGATATAATAATTTTAAAGTCTCAGAATAAAAGAAATAATTTTTATTGCTTTTACTATCTAAATTGTTTTCAAAAGTATTCATAAGTTAAGAACTTAACCTTGTTTCTACATAATATGGTTGGTTTATTATTTCACTGAAGATAATCTACCAAGGGCTTTATTTTCGATTATCCTTAGTGTGTTAATAATAGACATGTCCAGGACTACAACTTCTATATTTCTTTTATTATTATTATTTTTTATTTTTTATTTTTATTAGATGTTTTCTTTATTTACAATATCTCCTTTATCAGGTTCCCCTCCAAATAAAATAAAATAAACAAAAATTAAAACAATCCTCTGTTCCCTTCCCCCTCCCACTGCTCACCATCCTACCCCCTCCTGTTTACTGGCTCTGGCATTCCCCTACACCGGAACATAGAACCTTCACAGGGCCAAGGTCCTCTACTCCCACTGATGACCGACTTGGCCATACTCTGCTATATGCATGCTGGTGGAGCCATGAGTTCCCCTATGGGTACTCTTCGGTTGGAATTTTAGTCCCTGGGAGATCTGAGGGTACTAGTTAGTTCAGATTGTTATTCGTACTACGGGGCTCCAAAGCCTTCAGCTCCTTGGGTCCTTTCTCTGGCTCCTTCATTGGGGACCCTGTACTCAGTCCAATGGATGGCTGTGAGCCTCTACTCCTGTATTAGTCGAGTACTGTCAGACCCTCTCAGGAGACAGCTATATCAGGCTCCTGTCATCCAGTACTTACTGGCATCCACAATAGTGTCTAGATTTGATGATTGAATATGAAGGATTCCCAGGTGGAACAGCCTCTGAATTGTCCTTCCTTTAATCTCTTCTCCATAGCTAATCTCTAAAGCTCCTTCCATGGGTATTTTGTTCCCCCTTTTAAGAAGGAACGAAATATCCATACTTTGGTCTTCCTTCTTCTTGAGTTTCTTATGGTTTGTGGTTTGTACTTTGTGTATTCCGATCTTCCAGGCTAACATCCTCTTATCAGAGAATGCATACCATGTGTGTTCTTTTTGTGATTGGGTTACCTCACTCAGGATGATACTCTCCAGATCCATCCATTTCCCTAAGAATTTCATAAATTCATTGTTTTTAATAGCTGATTAGTACTCCATTGTGTAGATGTACCACAGTTTCTGTATCCATTCCTCTGTTGAGGGACATCTGGGTTGTTTCCAGTTTCTAGCTATTATAAATAAGGCTGCTATGAACATAGTGGAGCATGTGTCCTTATTACATGTTGGAGCATCTTCTAGGTATATGCCCAGGAGTGGTATAGCTGGGTCCTCTGGTAGTACTGTGTCCAATTCCTGGAGGAACCACAAAACTGTTTTCTAGATTGGTTGTACCAGCTTGCAATTCCTCCAGCAATGAAGGAGTGCTCCTCTTTCTCCACAACCTCTCCAGCATCTGCTGTCACCTGAGTTCTTTATCCTAGCTATTCTGACTGGTGTGAGGTGGAATCTCAGGGTTGTTTTGATTTGCATTTCCCTGATGACTAACAATGTTGAACATTTCTTTAGGTGCTTCTCAGCTGTTTGGTATTCAACAGCTGAAAATTCTTTCTTTAGCTCTCTACCCCATTTTTTAAAATAGGGTTATCTGGTTCTCTGGAGTCTAACTTCTTGAGTTCTTTGTATACATTGGATATTAGCCCTCTATCAGATATAGGATTTGTAAAGATCCTTTCCCAATTTGTTGGTTGCTGCTTTGTCCTATTGACAGTGTCTTTTGCCTTACAGAAGCTTTGCAATTTTATGAAGTCCCATTTGTTGATTCTTGATCTTAGAGTGTGAGCAATTGGTGTTCTGTTCAGGAAATTTTCCCCTGTGCCTTTGTTCTTGAGCCTCTTCTCCACTTTCTTTTCTATTAGTTTGAGTGTATCTGGTTTTATGTGGAGGTCCTTGATCCACTTGGAATTGAGCTTTGTACTAGGAAATAAGAATGGATCAATTTGCTTTCTTCTATATGCTAGCTAACCACCAGTTGAGCCAGCACCATTTGTTGGAAAATGCTGTCTTTTTTCCATTGGTGGTTTTAGCTCCTTTATCAAAGATCAAGTGGCCATAGGTTTGTGGGTTCATTTCTGGGTCTTCAATTCTATTCCATTGATCTACCTGCCTGTCATTGTACCAATACCATGCAGTTTTTATCACAATTGTTTTGTAGTACAGCTTAAGTTCTGGGATGGTGATTCCACCAGAGGTTCAAAAGAAATAATTTTAAAGGAGACTATAGGTACCTAAGGTGCATATGCAAACAATTGGCAAATGAAACTCATAAATATTAGAGCAGAAGTGGCTTTGGTATTCTTTTCTCCTAAGGGGGAAAAGTGACTTTTAAAAATCATGCTCATTACATTGCAGTTCATGGGTGTAAATTGTCCACAGTTGACCACATAGTAATGTACTAGTTGCTAGTACTACAGTAAGATAGGACAATTTTTCTGGAGAACAAAATAAAAAAGAAAAACAAAAGCAAGAAACACATATTATTTGAATTACCTCAGTAGCTTTTAAAATTTACATAACAATATGTAAGCAGCACAACAATGAGTTCTTCTCTGTGGTGCCAGGTTTGCTGATACCCATATGTGTAAAAATAACTGTGTGCTGAAATCTATTGTTGATACTATGGTATGGAGGCTTACACTGTTCATCACACTGTATTCATAGAATTTGTTGTTTTATTTGTATTGTGAAGATGTATATTTATAAAATACCCTAACAATCATAGCTATATTTAATTGAAATGTTGTATAAGGGTTCAGTATTTCTAAGAGGTAACTTGCATACCTATTAAGAACAAGGCCTCATATGCAAATCTAATAACCGCAATAGATATATAATTTAATTTTAATTACAAACCATACCTATATTTAACAGAAACTTATATTCCTTTAAAAATTCAACTGTTTATCACTAGCTACTAGAAGCTGATAACCACTTTTTGGTTCCCTGTTGTTAATGCATGGTTTTTGTTACTTTTTTTCAGATGTGACTATGGAGTAATGGTAGGGTCTGAGCAAGTACTAAAGTGGGGGACTCTGAAGTTCTCAAGAACCTCCTGTGTGTGCCCATTGACTTTCTGTGACATATTTAGGACTCCTGTCAGGGTTTCTGTAAGTCACCATGGCCCACTACATCATTGTGTCTCCCTTGAAAACACTTGAGACAATACAGGCTGCTTATAAAACTTCCTGCCTTTTGAAAGCCATTTAAAATATATAGTTCTTTGCACATTCATTTACTTTTTCCTTTGTTGTGACTTAATTTGTAACTTGAAGGCTTGAAGTATGGCTGGAACAAAACTAAACATTCTTAATAACATTATTTTCATTTTCAATTAGAGATAATGGTAGGCATTTAGTAATGTTAATCTAAATCCTAGTACAAATTATAATCAACACTAGATATTTTATCAAACTATAAAATAGTAAATGTCTTACAATGTCTTGATCAATATGAAGTTAGAGGGATGATCAATTGTTTGAAAAATATATGTTGTTAGCCATTTGAATATTGTTTTCCCTTAAGAATACTTGTACAATTAAATTGATATCTTGAAATAATAACATTTTGTGTGTGTCAGGATAGAGGATTCGATTAGGTCTACTCTCTTGGGATCTTAACAGATAAGAATATTTTTGTAAAGTGCTCCATCATAGAATGCTTATCACCTGTGAATTCTGATCATTTCTAGTGCAGCTGTTATGGTATATTTTGTTGCAATTCTATATACTATTGAACTATTTCAAAATGTTAGACATGCAGTTCCCCCAGGTATTCAATTAAGCACTAGTATTTTAAGAAAAGTGTCAAAAGTAAAAGGGAAAGCAGTGGAAAATAGAATTGGGTGTAATGTGCCTTTTGCTGTCAGACACAATTTCATCTCCTCAAACAGCCAGGAAGCTTGTTACAGGCCTGCAATGATATGTAAGAAGGGAATGAATAGACAAAGATAAAAACCTGTTTCAGGAACAGTATTATAGATGTGTATGTAGTAAAGTTTTGTATGTTCATAACTGAATATCTGATTACTAAAACAATGAAGATCATAGTTTTCTTTTTTGGTTTTTAAAGACAATGTTTCTCTGTGTAGCCCTGGCTACCCTGGAGCTCACTCTGTAGACCAGGCTGGCCTCGAACTCAGAAATCCACCTGCCTCTAAGAGCATAGTTTTCAAAAAAAAAAAAAAAAATCTTCTGATCACATTTTTCCATCCTTATTTTTTTTCTCCCAGTTCCTTACATTCATCTCTTCTTTTCCAAATCCTTCTGTCCTTTCTTTCTCCTCAAAAAAGTGGAAGACTTGCATGGATAAAACCAGTCTTGGCATATCAAGTTGCAGTAGGACTAGGTATGTTTTTTCTTACTGTCGCTAGGCAAGGCAGCCACAGACATACAAAGGGAGGCAACAGAGTCAACTATAGCCCTTGCTCCTGATGTTAGAAGTTACACATGAAGACCAACCTGCACATCTGTTTCATATATATAGGGGTCATAGGTCTTTCTTGTACATGCTCTTTGGTTGGTGGTTCAGTCTCTGTGAACACCTATGGACCCAAGTTAGTTGTTTTAGTATGTTTCCTTGCTGTGACCTTGACCTCTCTGGCTCCTTCAATCTTTCCATCCCCTCTTCAATAGGATTCTCCAAGTTAGACATGTTTGCCTGTGGGTCTCGGCATCAGTTTCTACCATCTTCTGGATGAAGTTTCTCTGATGATGGTTATGCTTGGTACCTGTCTGCAAGTATATCAGAATATCATTAATAGTGTCAGTAGTGGGGTTTTTTCTCATAGCATGGGTCTCAAGCTAGACAAGTGTTTGGCCATTTTCTCAATTTTTGATCCATAATTATTCCTGCACATCTTGTTTGCAGGACAAATTGTAGGTCTAAGGCATTATGGCTAGTTTTGTGTCCCAGTCCCTCTTTTGGAAGTCTTTTCTGGTTACATGTGATAGTTGATTCAGGTTCCATGTCACCAATTGCTAGGAGTCTTAGCAAGGGCCTCTCTCTCAAATTCATATGAGTTTTCGTTGTCCTAAGTTTCTAGCTTGTACCTACCCCCATAGGTTCCTGGTCTTTTCTCCATACTCTTTTTCTCTCTCCTACTCCCCCAGA
>JADRCD010214830.1:35055-47365 GCA_019843815.1 Montemys delectorum | reverse complement strand
GAGAGAGAGAGAGAGAGAGAGAGAGAGAGAGAGAGAGAGAGAGAGAGAGAATGCTTCTTTTGTATCTTTCCTGGTGTGGCATTATTTACTTCCTGTATTTCCTTGGGTGTAGTTAACCACCTTGGATTGGAGTTTTTCTTCTAGTTTCTTCTGTAGGGCTAGATTTGTAGATAGATATTGTTTAAATTTGGATTTGTCTTGGAAGATCTTGTTTCCTCCATTTATGGTGATTGAGATTTTGTGTTAGTGTTAATGCCCTGAGAATGTGTCTACCAAGAACTGGAGGCATCTAACACATTTAACTGCGGGCATATTGGTAAAGTCAAGTTGCTCATCAGCACTGGGGAAAGAGCCTCTGGGCTGGTAAGTAGGGACAAGGGGGATATGATAATGAGTTGGGGTCTGATACCTGACATATTTTATGAGAGGCAATAGTAACCCTTAAACGGGCTGCAAGTGAGCCTTGATGAGACTTGGCTATTAGGCTTGGCTATTAGGCTTGGCTATTAGTATGAAAGAGCTGGTATAGATAGAACAGAATTTGTTGAGTGTGGAGGGTGTTGTGATAGTGTGGTGATGTCCTGCCGTGGGTGAGACAGTTCTGGGCCTCCAAGGGCTTCAGCTTTAGCCTCCTCATCAGGTCTGTTATTTCTCTTAGACATTATAGAATTTGGGGTCTGGTGGAACTGACAGTGGACAATTTCTATAGCCATGGGGAGATGTGTGGCTTGTAGCTTGGCCACAATTTGGTCTGAGTTGGTTATTGATCCTCTTCTTTTTATAAATAGTTAGCACTCTTTCCAGATGGAAATGTGGGACAGGGGGATATGAAAGGCTTATTTGAAATCTGTGGGCAGGGAGGATTTGTGCTTCAAATACCTCAGTATCTGACACTATGGCATAGCCTGTTTTTTTTTTCCTCCCCCCACCTTTGTAAAAAGGATCTGCCATTTGTGTACTAGGGATACTTGGCCTGAAACAATACGTATCCTGTAAGTGTAAGGAGTGGTGCAGTTGTTCCCCTAAGGTGTCAGTGCAAGAATGAGATGGAGAATGGTTTGTGTTTGATCTGGAAGAAAGATTTGAGATGTTGAGAATGTTGGCATGATTGAAAAGTAAGTATGGCATCTTTTGCTTCTGACGCCTGAAGAGAGAGAACTCAGGAGAGAAATACAGTTTATAAGCCTGTATACATTAATAAGTGGGGAAAGTTATGGGAGGAGAAAATAGTGATAGGTAACCCAAAAGTTAGATCTTTGGATTTGTGAATAGGAGCTTGGCAGCTGCTAAAGAAATGAATGCAGGGTGCCCATCACTATGTGGTAAAGTCTAATTTCTTTGACCGGTATACCATGGATGCAAAGGAAGGTCCTGGCTGGTGACCTAGGACCCCAAGGACATATCTCTCATTTTAGGTTACATAGAGGGAAAAGAGATGGGTTAGGTCTGGGAGATGCAAGCTTGAGACCTGAGGAAATGCCTTTTGGAGCTTCTGAAAGGGCTTGGTAATGGGTATGAGAATGAGTTCATGTGAGGGTCAAGTGTTGCTTCATATAGGAACTGAGCTTGGAGGGAAAGAGAGAGAACCTGGGAGTATAAGAAGCCAGCTAGTCCTAGGAATGACAAAATCTCCTTTTTGGCAGCCAGACTACAAGGGACTAGATTAGGTGTGTGTGTGTGTGTGTGTGTGTGTGTGTGTGTGTGTGTGTGTGTGTGTTTATCCAGGATAATTGTTTTGTGAGTTGGGGTAATAATTAGTCTTAGTCCCAAGTAGATGACCTGAGTGATTAGACAAGTGCACCTTATACAGTGAAACTCTTGTCACCCTGGCTCAACAAGAAACTTAGAACAGCAGAGGTGTTTGGTTGATTTGTAGGGATTGACTGCAGAAGAGAAGGTCATCTACATTTTTCCCAAGTTTAGATTGGCAAGAGACAAAGAGACTAGATCTAAGGCCAGGGCCTGTCCAAATAGGTGTGGGTTGTCCTGGAACCCCTGGAGTAGGACAGTCCAGGTGAGTTCAGTAGAGATGTGGTTGGCAGGGTCAGTCTAGATGAAGAAAAACATTTTGTGACTTGGTGTTGAGGACAATAGAAAAGACAGTTTCCTTGAGGTTCAGAACTGAGGAATGGGAGGTCCCTTCGTTGGTAGTTGGAAAGAATGTGTAAGGGTAGATAGGGGTGAGAGGTCGGGAACTATCGCAGAATTGACTAGCTGAAGATCTTGAACTAGGCAGGAGGTCCCATTCAGCTTCTTTTTTAAAAACAAATTTAAAAAAATCCTTCTTACTGCTTCATTGTGAATTTTACATCAAGCACTCCAAACTCACTGTCACCCTCTTCCCTCCATACCCACCTTCTTCCCTTGCAATCTTCCCCAAAAGAAAACAAACAAAAAAATCCAGAAAAATCTCACAGTGTCACACAGCATACCCTTTTGCCCAAGCAGCTTTTCTTACAAATGATCATTGCAGTGAGTCATTGGTCTGGTTTGAGGGCTCTGGGTTCTGCTTTAATATCAGTACTGGGTCCTCACTGGGACTCCTCCAGCATCCCTTTTGTTGTGCTGTGTCATGGAGATCATGCTTTGGTTCTAGTTCATCCCCTTCATGTATTCCATGTATTCCATACATTCATGTAATAGATGGGATAGATATTGGGATGAGTCAACTCAAAGCCCTGGATCTAGGCCTAGGAGGTAACTGAATTGGTCTGCCAGCCAGGATTATATCAATCCCTACCTGAGAACACAAACCTGCTCAGAAGGTAAAGGTATCAAGCCTGATGACCCAAGTTCAATCCCAGGGAATCCTCATTTTGCCCCAAGATTGAAACACCCACATTACAATACATTTATACAAGGGTGCACATACTCATATGTGACAAATCAACGTAAGTAAAACTTTAATAAACAGAATAAATGATAGTACAAAAATATTTTCAGTGTTTACTTCTCCCCCTCTTTCCCTTCCTCTCTCTTATCCTTCTTCCTTTCCTCCTTCTCTTGCTTCCTTTTCCCTGTTAGACAGGATCTTGAACTTGCTATATAGATCAGGTTGGCCTTCTGTCTTCCTAGGACTGATATAAAAGTGCTTAGCACTGTGCCCAGTCTCAGTGTTTACTATTACAGTCTCATGACCTGGAAGATGTTGCTTGGTAGACAAAAGAATGCAGGGCTACCAAGTTGAGTTGGCTACTTCCTCAACTTGACACCAGCCTGGACTATCTGAGACCCTGCCCCTCCCCAAACAAAAACAACTGTGTGTGGTGGTGGTGTAGTGTAATACTAGGACTCAGGAGGCAGAGGGAGAAGGATGGAAGCAAGTCTGCCCCAGTGTTTACATGGGTTCTAAACCACTGAGGCCCACATAAGGAGACCTTGTTCCTGACACCAAAACACCAAAAGATGGCATGAACAATAAAAAGGAAGACTTGGAAGTTGGTAAGGTGCTTGGTTTTGTGGTTAATGAGCCAGGACCCTACCAGAACCTATATGGTAACAAAAAACAAAAAACAAAACAAAAAACAAAAAACAAACCTCTCATAAGTTGTTCTCTGACTTGAACATGTGTTCAATACTTAAGTCATCAAACATGAAAACCAACATGCCGGGGATGTAGGTCAGGGGTAGGGTACTTAGCATAGCACATACAAAGCTTGGGGTCCCATTGTAGAGCCTCAAAGAACATCTTGAATGAGATAGCATCCTATTCAATTGCCTCTGACTCTGACACCCGCACCTCCCTGTGTAGGCTAGTCTGCATGCTTGGGTAGCTACCAGTTTGTCAGCTTGACAGATTGTTTAAAATCTCCTGAAAAGTCAGGGTAAAGTCATCCTCATTAAACAAAAATACTAACAGCAAGATGATTTCACACTCCTCTTGCCCCAGGAGTAAAATCCAACAGGACATAGGCTCTGGTGGTTCCTTCCCATTTCCCCCATGGCAGAGGCCACTTGTTGAGGTATCTCTTTAATCCAAATTAAGGTAAATCATCACATTTTATGTGAACTTGACACAAGTTAAGGTACCTGAGAGGAAGGAACTTCAATTGAGAAATATTTTTAATCAGTGATTGGCGGTGAGGGTCCAGACCATGGTGTAATCCCTGGGCTGGTGATCCTGTATTGCGTGGTAAAGTGGACTGTGAAAGCTAGGGAACAAGCCTATAAGCTGCAGCCTCTGTGGTCTATACACCAGCTTCTGTCTCCGGGCTCATGCCCTGCTTGAGTTGCTTTCCTGACTTCCTTCCATGATGGACTATGATGTAGAAGTATAACCCCTCACACACACACCCCAAAATGCTTTCTTATCCAAGTTGATTTTAGTCATGGTATTTATTACAGCCATAGAAAACCTAAGATAACCAGATAGTCCCTTTTTGCAAAATATAACCCTCTTTGCTATTCAGATCTGTGTCTTCACTGCTCAAACAGTAGCAGAATATCCTGTCTTACGGTCACATCCATAAGATATCCATTCAAAGCCTGATATCTGGAAGGAACTAGTTCAACACATCTTGTCCTAGCATGGTCACACAGGCTTGAAATCCCAACACTTGGCAGTCTGAAGCAAGGGGATCAAGATCTTGAACAGAGATTGGCTGTGGCAAATGATAGAATACATAATTTGTTTCATTTGACTTTTGATGAATTATGTTTTTGGCATTCTATGGGTGGTATGACCACCTTGGACAGGCTACTAGTGTTTACAGATCTTAGTAAATTCTTTGTAGATGACCAGGAACGTTACACTCAGGGAAATGAAGTATCAAGAATATTCATGTACTGTGGACATTAGGACCATATCAGGAGTCTGATCAACTGAAGGCCCACTCCTGTCTCTGTGGCCATCCAGCAGCTTTGGTCAAAGCGGGTATACCTGAAAGGGAGGCTGGGAATGAAGTATGCCTAGTTGTAGGGTGCCATAGACACTCAGCAGAGAGTTCCGTGGCATCCAATTTTTAAAATAAAAAGTGTTCAAACATTTCTGTCCAAATGTGCCCATCACCCTGGTTGGGAACAAGAAGGACCTTCGGAATGATGAGCACATGAGACGGGAGTTAGCCAAAACGAAGCAGGAGCCAGTAAAACCTGAAGAAGGCAGAGATGTGGCAAACAGGATTGGCACTTTGGGGTACATGGAGTGTTCAGCAAAGACCAAAGATGGAGTCAGAGAGGTTTTTGAGATGGCCATGAGAGCTGCTCTGTAAGCTAGGCATGGAAAGAAGAAGTCTGGGCGCCTCATCTTGTGAAGCCTTGTGAAGCACAGCCTCATGCGGTTAATTTGAAGCGCTGTTTATTAATCTTAGTGTATGATTGCTGGCCTTTTCATTTATCTATAATTTACCTAAGATTACAAATCAGAAGTCATCTTGCTACCAGTATTTAGAAGCCAACCATGATTATTAATAATGTCCAACCTGTCTGACCAGCCAGGGTCCTTCTGACACTGCTCTAACAGCCCTCTCTGCACTCCACCTGACACCAGGCGCTAATTCAAAGAATTTCTTAACTTCTTACTTCTTTCTAGAAAGAGAAACAGTTGGTAACTTTTGTGAATTAGGCTGTAACTACTTTATAACTAACATGTCCTGCCTATTTTCTGTCAGCTGCAAGAACTCTGGTGAGTCACTACTTCAGAGCTTTACTTCTTAACAGATTCCATTGGCAGAGCTCTGGGGTGGGCATCCAGTTTTTTGAAAACTTGCTCAGCCAGAAAGGCCCAAGTCCACGCAGCTGTGGCAGAGTTACAGTTCTGTGGTCTCATGTTAGTTACCTTATAGTTACTGTGTAATTAGTGCCACTTAATGTATGTTACCAAAAAATAAATATATCTACCCCAGACTAGATGTAGTAGTTTTTGTATAATTGGATTTCCTAATACTGATATTTGTCATTCCCACAGAAAGTGTATTGCTTCTTTTCTTTTCTTTTTTTTAAAGAAAGTATATTTGGAAATAAAGTCCGATGGAAAATTCATTTTTAAAATTCCCATTTTGTCACTTTCTCTGATAAAATATGGCCATGTTTTCCCTATTCATCCTATATATCATTCTAGTACCCCTTTCCGGACTGGACTAAGTGAATAGGAATTTGGTTTCACGCCTGAGGCAGTTATACTTTGAGGTGGCATAGCCTTTCTCACCTGGACTGCAGGGTCTGGCTCTAAGTCACAGAGCTCCTTTCTCCATACTGTATCCAAGTTGCCTCCCAGAGGAGCCACCAGTTATTACGGGTGGCAGTGGGTAGGGGTTGGGGGTCTCTTCTCTCCAGCTGACTAAACTTTTTTCTGTATCAGTTAATTTTTCCAACTAATAGAATAAAGGCAGTTTTCTATAAATAAATAAATAAATAAATAAATAAATAAAATAAAAAGTGTGATTTAAACAATGTGGTGTACAGGGCTATAATTCCCCCTTTATTGTTTTTTAAAGCTATTGTTTTAAAGTTCCATGGGTCTGTTCCACAATACCTTGCCCTTTAGGATAATAAAGAATCCCAGTAATATGGGTAATATTAAATTGTCTACAAAATATCTCAAATGCTTGATTGTAATACCCAGTTCCATTATCTGTTTTAATCTGATTTGGAATGTCAAGCATAGAAAAATAATGCAAGCAATGACTAATTACATTTTTAGTTGCTTCTCCTGTTAAAGCAGTTGCAACTAGAAAGCCTGAAAAGGTATTAATAGTCACATGTGCATACTTTACTTTTCTAAAATCAGAAATAAGAGTAACATTTATTTACCGTAACTGATTAGGTATAAGTCCTTGAGGATTAACACCATTATGTGGTACAGGTAGAAATTGAGGACATTGAGAACAAGTCTTTACAATTTGACTGGCACATTCTCTAAAAATACCAAATTATTGTCTCAAATTATTTTGATGATGTAAAGAATGAGATTGTATGGCCAATCGTTCCTGTGTAAGGCCTATAATCTGCCTGGCATAAAAATCTACTGTGGCATTCCCTAAGGGGTCTTGTCCAGGCAGTCCAGTATGAGCTCGTAAATGTCCAAAGGCAGTCCTTTAAAGGAACAGTACTTTCTCTTAACTTGAGTTGTATTTGCATAAATAATTGCAAAATTTGATATTTAGCAGTATCTAAAAAAGGAACAATTTCAAGCAATTGCAAACCATGAGCTATTTCAACATTTCAAAAACAGTGGCTGCAGCACATAATTTAATTATTTGTGCTGAAGTGGAGGGAAACTCAAGACAACATGTGATCCAATTATATACACACTTCTCCCCTTAGAGGAGCAGTTTATAAATACAGTAGTGCATTCTTTATCAGCTCCATATGTAAATTTACAGAAAAGACAAATGCATGAATAGAGGCAAATTGTAACAACTTGTCTTTTGGATAATGATTGCCAATTTTGCCTAAAATGTTTGCCATGCAATAGGCCAAATATCAGTATTCTGCAATAACCAACTTAATTGCTGTTTGAAATAAGGAATAAATGTTTCACCAGGCTCCTTTTTTTTTCTTTTTGGTTTTTTTCGAGACAGGGTTTCTCTGTGTAGTCCTAGCTGTCCTGAAACTCATTCTGTAGACCAGGCTGGCCTAGAACTCAGAAATCCGCCTGCCTCTGCCTCCCAAGTGCTGGGATTAAAGGCGTGCACCACCACTGTCTGGCTTCACCAGGCTCTTAAGACATGTTTTCCAAAATACTTTCATGATTCTATCTTACAATTCTGTATTAACACAGCAACAGCTTCATAATAGGATCTTCAAACTTTACTTGGAGATGAAGAAAGATGAATCCACATTAATGATCCCTTTTGCCAAAGAATTACTGTGGGCACATGAGTAGCAATAACTAGCACAAACAGCCAGTAATTGACTATAATAGCTTCCCCTACTTTCTGCAAAGCTATTTGTCTCTCACCAGTTAACTTGCACACGCACACACCCCTTCACAACATCAAACAGAAGCTTAAGTCCTCCCGTGGTGAGCTGAAGGTGAGGTCTTAGCCAATTAACATCTCCTAAAAGCTTTTAAAGTAAGTATACTCTCTTTTCTTATTTGAATTTTCTGTGCCACAGTTTGTTTAGGATATAGTGGATGTCCCAAATATTGAAAAAGATATTGCCTTTGAATCTTTTCTGGAGCAACAAATACTCCAAATTTTTAAAGTCCATTGTATAAGAGCAAAATCTTGTAGTAAAACTCCTTCAGAGGGATCAGCTAATAAAATACCCTCTATATAATGAACAATATACATTGAAAGAGTCAAAATCCTAACTTCTTGTATTGAAGCAGAAACAAATTTCTTACATGATGTAAGGCTATTAGCCATTCCTTGAGGCAGAACTTTCCAATGATATAGCTTCATGGGTTTTTTAAGATTACAAGCTCACTAAAAGCAAACCCTTTACAATCATCAGGATGCAAAGGAACAGTATAAAAACAATCCTCCTACCAGGAAACACCTTTCTAGGTGCTGGTCAGTATGACAAAGACAAAAGGAATGTCACACAAGCCTCTGCTGAGGCAGCTCTGAGCTTTGCATTAACTCAAATGCAAATATTTTCTTAAGCAGAGCCTATTTCCTGAGGCCTGGCCTAATGATTACCCCTCCTGCAGCGAGAACTGATTCCAGGGGAGTGATTCTGCTGCCTGTCTATACCTCTTTCTCTCTCTCTCTCTCTCTCTCTCTCTCTCTCTCTCTCTCTCTCTCTCTTTCTCTTGGAACAGTCTTTCCTAAAATGACTTATGCCCCTATACCTAAAACATTCCTTATCACCTCAGTGCTGTGACAGCATTGCTTGTACTGTGGTCCCCTGCGAGGCAACAGCCATAACCAGACCCTGATTGTATGAGGGTCCAATTTCTGCACAAAGACGAATGTATCCAGATAAGTCTGCCTTTGCTTTGTATGTCTGGATGGCTGCATGGCATTCAAAGAAGACAATTGTGTAATAAAAGGAACTCCTGCCAAAGTCTCCAAAAATTCAACCAGCCAATTTTTGCAGTTCCTCAGCACCCCATTAGATAAACTCTCACTGAGATCACCTTTCCAATCTTGGGGGGCAAGGGTAAATTTTCTTCTACCACTATATCCAAGAAAGTGTGTGTAAAATGGGCAGCAGGCCCATTCTTTACCACAGCTGTTTTTAACTTTTATTACTCTTACAAACATCTCCACTTGCTTGATTTGTGCTTAATTATAAACATGGGTGAGTTAGAATTCTGAGCCTGTGACTGAACTGCAGACTGAAGCCAATGGAACACTGACAGTTTAACCAAAAATTTTAAGTTTCTTTTGCAATATTAGAGCATAGCCATAACTTTGAAACCCTGTCTCGAAAAACCAAAAACAAAACAACAACAACAAAAAACCAGAAACATGTTAGAATTGAGAAGGGGAGGAGTGCATGTCTGCAATCCCTTCATGTGGGAGAATGCGTCAGGCATGCTGTGGGGCAGGATATGCATTGGAAACTACATAGCAAGATCGCTCTCCCTTTCAGAAAATCATTCACAGACAAATGGGCTACAGCTTGTCTCCTAAATAGCTAGCATTATTTGAAGAAAGCAAACATCTGAGGGTATGAAAACTGCTGGAGAATGGGCTGTGGTGGTGCTGAAAGGATGATGGGTTTGAAGGGGGAAAAGGAAGGGGAAGGAGAGGGTGAAGGACCAAGCTGACCCAGAAGACTCAGGACCGCAAAAGATAAAAAGAAATGATCTCTGGGATACCCAGTGGCCAGATCAAAACCAAGAGGGCTTAGGGTAGCAGACAATTGGATAATGAGCACATATGAAATCTAACGTGTTTAAAATGGAACTCACAACCATGCAGTGAAGTCAGCCAGTGGCTGTTTTTCACAACTTAGGCCAGCTAGCATGGATCTTGAATATGTATGTGAAAGAGTCTGTAAGGTCAAAGAAGGGAGTTTGAACCAGGTAGGGCATGAAAGTACCAACCGGCTCCATACATAGGCTCAACAAACACAGCAAAATGCCTAGTGTCCCATCTAAACTCAAGGCAGGGTTTGTACACAGGGATTAAATCTTACTGTTTCAAGAACAAACTTTGTGTATAGAATCTATTATAAAACACTCCCTTTGTAGGAGAAAGAAGAATTGGGTCTCTATTCAGCTGGTGACTGAAGGCTACAAAGTGAGAGACATAGAAGGTGAGCTCCTTTTTAGAGGGTGCCAAGACTCCACAGTAATGTGGAGTGGAAACCTCTGGTTTGTTTAGAAAGTCAGTTTTGTCAAATGATGTTTTCCTGAGGCACACAGGTGTAAGGTCGTCTTGCTAAAGTAGACAGGTAAAAGAATGTTTTCTTGAAGCAGACACATAAAAGGACCCATGATGGAGTATGAATATGACCCCACAGAGAGTTGGAGAGGAGCGTTGAGCATTCGTTTGTTTTGCTCTGCCTCACTATTCTTTGCTAACGATATACATATACTCTTTTGCCTTACATAGTATCTTAGTCAGGGTTTCTCTTCCTGCACAAACATCATGACCAAGAAACAAGTTGGGGAGGAAAGGGTTTATTCAGCTTACACTTCCACATTGCTGTTCATCACCAAAGGAAGTCAGGACAGGAATTCAAGCAGGTCAGGAAGCAGGAGCTGATGCAGAGGCCACCTTAAGGGACTGTTAGAGTTCCTCCTTGAGAGACATCAAGGACTTTTCCTTGAGGGACTGCATGGGCTCCTCCTTAAGGGACTTCGAGGGCTCCTCTTTGAGGGACTGTGGCCTCTCTCCTTAAAGAGACTGTTATGGTTTCTGTCAGAGAGACTATGATAGGTTCTTACAGAGGAGCTAAGACTGTTTCTTTGGGAAAGAGTATGATGACTCCTCTCAGAAAGACTTTTAATGATTCTGTCAGAGGGATGTTACTTACTGGCTTGCTTCTCCTGGCTTGCTCAGCTTGCTCTCTTATAGAACCCAAGACTACCAGCCCAGGTATGGCACCACCCTCAATGGGCTGGGCCTTCCCCGCTTGATCACTAATTGAGAAAATGCCTTACAGCTGGATCTTATGGAGACAATTCCTTAACTGAAGCGCCTCTCTGCGATAACTCCAGCTTGTGTCAAGATGCCATACAAAACCAGCCAGTACACATACCATTGTTGAGCCCAGCTTATGGTAATGCTACCATAGAGAAAAACTCAGCAAAGAACTTCTTGTGAAGTTCCTGTCGCTTCTTGCTGCTTCTGCAGCCTTGTCTTGGGCCAGTTGGTGAACCTTGCAGTTTCTTCAGGATTGAACTATAGCAGTGGTTCATGTGTGGTGTCTGCCTGCTGAGAGGACTGGACTGCAGCCGCTGGTTTGTATCTGGTGTTCGCTATGGGACTGAACTGCTGACAAAGAAAATTGAGCTCGTCCCCAAAGAACTATTGCTAAACAGGTCCACATCCCCCACCCCCTTCTAATTTTTCTCTTCCACTATCTCTGGTGGGTGGTCAGCAAGAGAAGAGGTTGAACGTTTATTAAAATGGGCTACAAGAAATTTATTCCTAAAATGATGAGGTCTATCAAAAGCAAGTAGTCAAGAAGAGCTTCCACAGATAAAGCTGGGGAAATGGAGCAAGAAAATGAAGGATAGTATTGAGTCATAATACCAAGTACAAAAGAAATATACATGCATCTGTACCAATAAATATAAATGAACAAATAGAAAGTGGTGAGGGGCTTGGCACATCTTTCTTACTCAAGAATTTCAAGTAGTATGTGTTTTATTATTCCTTCAGAAGATGGGGGTTAGTCATGCTAACACCATACCTCCAATAGGAGTTAGATTTATAGGACACTTCTGGAAGCAAAGTATGAACAAAGGAAAATAGTAACATCAGGTAGAGAGATGCAGCATGCACGCTCTGTGAATAGCTTGACACTAGCGTTACAAGTTGATAGCATGTCCCTCTTGATCTGCTGACATAAGAAGGGTGGGCCACTGCTGTGTGTTCTCCATTCCTACCCCTCCCCAAACACAGAATCTCAGTCTAAACATAAAGAGAACACCACAGAGACTCAAAATAGGAATTTATTTTCTTTGTTGGTGTAGTGATAGAACACTTGCATAGGAGAGGGCTCTAGGTTAGGTCTCCAGCAACATGGTGCCCTAGGTTGGATTCTGAACACTAGTGGGAAAATATGAGATGCAAATGAAAGCTAGAATTAATGTACCAGTGTTTTCATTTTATTGAGATAGGGTTTATGTAGCTCAAGCTGGCTTTGAATTTGCAATGTAACCAAGGATGCCCTTTGATTTTGGATCCTCTACCTCACATCTTGATCTCATGGTATTGACAAGTGTACTGTCAATAAGTCA
>JADRCD010214830.1:16171-35045 GCA_019843815.1 Montemys delectorum | reverse complement strand
TCCCCGGTCAACAGCAACTAGGGAAAATGGAGACTTGTGGACTTAGAAAACTGAGCACCTCACAGTGTATGAGGGTTCCCGCTCCAACTGTTCTCTCTGGCTTTCCTTGACTCTGCTTTCTAACCTGCACATATGACACAGGACCTAATCCAAACTTAGGGCAGTGGCCAGCTGCAGAGAAGATGTGAATCTGAACAAGCCATTTTGGAAGACGTTGAAACTTGGCCTCATCACTTCTTCCTTAATGACACCTTGTTAAGCTGAATCTCAGAAGATTCATAGGTGGATTCTTCCCTGAGATTTGGGATATAAGGGCTCTGAGAGCCAGGGGCAGTCCCAGGGAAGGGGAGGAGCTGCAATGTACAGTGACTGGCCTTACCTTGAAGTACCTATTATGATGTCATATGGAGAAATTCTGGAGACAGAGACTCTTTAGTTTAGTTTAGTTAGTTTGGCTGAGCTTGAGTAATGGAGCCAAGTTGGATGCTGGCTATCCCACCACTGGACCATTTCAGCCTTATTCTACTTAGTTTCTTGATTGGTGGCATCTGGGTGTTGTTTTCTAGGTATCAGAGCCGGACACAGGTGGCAGCTAAGACAGAGGTATGTGATAGCCTCTCTCTCTCTCTCTCTCTCTCTCTCTCTCTCTCTCTCTCTCTCTCAAAGCCCACTTCTCTCTGTGCTGAACCCCAACAGGTTTGTATAAATGCTTAGCCTCTGGGCATCTGAGGGAATGAGCAGAGGGTAGAGGAAGTTGAGACAATGCCCATAGATGTCTTTCTCTTAATTCATTTCAAGAAGCTTTAGGCCGGGCATGGTAGTGCACACCTTTGATGTCAACACTTGGGAGGCAGAGGCAGGAGGGTCTCACTGAGTTCAAAGTCATCCTGGTCCACATAAGTTCTAGGACAGCAAGGACTACTGTCTCAAAAACCCAAGAAGAGAAGAGGAAGAGGAAAGAAAAGACAGAAGAGGAAGAGGAAGAAAATAGGAAAGAAGGAAAATGAGGAAGAGAAGAAAGAGGAGGAGGAAGAGGAGGTGGTGGTAGTATTAGTAGTAGCTTTAGGATCATATTATCACAAAGACACTGAGAAAAACATGAAAATATTGAAGAAGTGCTCCCTAGGAACTTGAGGTGAAGGGAGACATTCAGACTGACATACATAGAACTTTTGGGGGAAAGAATGTGATTAGAGTTAAGAGAGGCATGAACATTGTCCACCACATGGACAGAAGGCTGAATGAGTTCATTGCGTAAAGAAAGATTTATACTCATATGACAAGACAAAGAAAGTCTTGGGACATTAATGGCAAGTGACAACTTTGTGGGTAGGAATTTTCATTTTCAACAGAAGAGGAATTGTTTGCAGACATGGTGCACATGGTTAACGCTAGTAGGTCATGCCTCTTTTCTTGAGTTTCCTCTCCTGTGAGTAGACTGTGAATGTCTGCCTCCCTCATAGTCCTGCCATCTTGCCCAGACTTGATGGGCTCAACACTTTTTTATTTTAGTCATTCCAATGAGTATATGATACCAAGTTGTGGTTCATGTCCTCCATGACTAGAAATGCTGAGTAATTTCTCACATTTACTATCCATTTGGAAATTCTCCTGTAAACTGCCTATTCAAGTCATCTGCGCACTTTTAATTTGTGTGTGTGAATGTGTGCGAGTGTGTATGTACATGTGTGTGTGAATGTGTGGATGAAATTGACATCATTCAATTTTGATTCAATTTCGAGATTCAAATTCGATTCAATTTCGAGAATTGTCTCACAACAAAAATTATAGTATGCCATTTTCAGTGATGTCTTACTTGCTTATAATGTTCTTTTTCATCCAGAAATCAGCTGACTCTCTGAGATCTACCACAAATAGAAATTTATGGAGTAATTCTTCGACTCTGTCTAAGGAAATTGATCTGACAAGGTAAGAGGAGTCTGTCTTCAGACTGTCCTACTGTTTCATGTCAACTTGATATGAGCTAGAGTCAATTTGGAAGAGGGAACCTCAATTGCTCCTTCCAGATTGCCCTGGGGACAAGCGTGTGATGCATTTCCTTAATTGACAATTGATGTGGGAATGTCCAGCTCATTGTGAGTGGTGCCACCCCAGGCTGGTGGTCACAGGTGACATAAGAAGGCAGGGTAAGCAAGCTATGAAAGCAAGCCAGTAAGCAGAGCTTCTGCATCAGCTCCTGCTTCCTGGATCCTGCCCTGAGTTTCTACCCTGACTTCCCTCTGCAATGGACTATGATTTGAAATTTGAAGGTGAAACTAACCCTTTACCTGCAAGCATTTTATGATCATGGTGTTTCATCACAATAGAAACCCAAACTAAGACATCACCTTAATTGTAAGTGCTAGAAGTATAAAATACCTGGTACTTTTACTTCATTTACTATGAGAGAAATTGTCTCATTCCTAAATTAACTTTCTATTCCTATTGGTTAGCTTACTAGTACTTTGATGTCACTTCAGTTCCACTGACCTACCCTGCTCTGTCCAGTATTTCAGGACTTCCTATGGGCTGGACCCAGGACAATATATTATGCTCAATAGACAAGAGCCTTCAACAGATCTTCCAACATCTGGAAAATGCAAGGTCAGGAAACAGAGTTTTTGGGTAGGGGGTAGAGAAATATACATATATATATGTATATGTGTGTGTATACACATACGTACATATGTATGTACGTATGTATGTATGTAAATATATATATACATATATATGTATATATATGTATATATATATATATATATGTTTGTATATGTATTTGGTTTTTCGAGACAGGGTTTCTCTGTAACTTACTGTCCTGGAACTCACTCTGTACACCAGGCTGGCCTCGAACTCAGAAATCCACCTGCCTCTGCCTCCCAAGTGCTGAGATTAAAGGCATGCACCACCACTGCCCGGTGAGA
The DNA here is from genome assembly GCA_019843815.1 of Montemys delectorum. Taxonomy (NCBI): domain Eukaryota; kingdom Metazoa; phylum Chordata; class Mammalia; order Rodentia; family Muridae; genus Montemys; species Montemys delectorum. Next base: position 32,124 of record JADRCD010214830.1, on the reverse strand, counting down.
AATATTTAAAATAAAAGAAAGGAAGGAAGAAGAGTAAAAGGGGGAGGGAAAAGAAAAAATCTGAGTTGTAAAGAACTATTTTTTGAGATTTATTTATATTTTATGTGTACGAGCGTTTTACATGCATATATGTCTGTGCACCACATGCATGCCTGGTACCCTCAGAGACCAGAATAGAGTATGTGATCCCCTGGTACTAGAGTTCCTGATGTTTGTGAGCCACCATGTGGGTGCTAAGAATCAAACCTGCATCTTCTGGAACAGCAGTCACTGTGCTTAACTACTGACCCATTTCTCTAACCCCCAAAACGGTAAGGTTGGTTTCTTTTTTTTAATTAAAAATACATTTATTTATTTTTAACTTCTCTTTTGTGTGTGTGTGTGTGTGTGTGTGTGTCCACATGTGTGCCACATGTTTGCAGAGGTCAGAGGGCAAGCCACAGGAGTCAGTTCTCTAACATGCAGATCTTAAGGACTGAACTGAACTCAGGCCATCCAGCTTAATGGCAAGATTAATGGGAATTTGTGTGTGTGTGTGTGTGTGTGTGTGTGTGTGTGTGTGTGTGTGTGTATAAAACTTAATGTGTCATTCCTTGGATCTACCTACCTTATTTTTGAAATCAAGCCTCTTGGTGAGACTCACTAATTAGCCTTGAGTAGCCAGTGAGCCCCAGGGCAGTGCTTGTCCCAGCTCCTCCAGCACTGGAGAAGGCACCGTATGCTTTTATTATTGTGTGTGCTCTGGGGATAGGCCGTGGCTTCTCTATTTGTGTGCTATGCACTTCACTGACTCATCATCTTCCTTCTCCTGGTAGAGGGATTCTTTACAGAAAGAACTGATGCTTGTGAGTATCACCCCTTTTCCACCTTCACCTCCCTTAGACCAAAAATACTTTGGACTTGAAGTGACCACTCTCTTTCTTTGTCCTAATTTTCCCACTACTGATTCCAAAGAAAATGAAAAAAAAAATTCTCTTTGCTTTCAGCTCAACACTTAGGGAACTGAATTCACCTGAATCCCATGATTCATCTTCTTCCTCCATCTCTGACATTGTGACTCAGGAGAGTGTCCCACCTTGCTGTTACTGTAAAAATGGGAAACGTTCCAGTGACTACAGCATATCCTCTGAATCTTCCAACAACAGCTCGATCCTGTCTTATCTTCCAATCTTTCCTGAAAGTACAACTTGGCAAATCCCGAGCAATAGTTCCCCCGATTCCCCGGAAAAGGAATCTCCCGTGTCCAGGAGCCGAAGCACACCACTGCCCACCTTCCAGCTGACGGATGCCGAGAAGTCAGATCTTTTCCAGAATTATGCAGTCCTTCCTCGCATACAGAATGTTCCATCCATTCATCTCCATGTGAACATCGGCGTGAATTCTGAAGTCAATAAGACAGAAGCAAGAATGTCACAGCCACTTATCTCCAACAAGCAGTTAGAATCTGAGAATGACCACCAAATCATTAGATATATTCCTTTAGTTTTATCAATGGACGCACCATCTTCCAGAAATGTAGAAGTTAATGTAACTCAGGAAGAAACCTCTTTACTGCAAAAGGAACCAGAGCTGAATAAAGAACAGGAGATCATAGGTCTTCCGGAAGAAAGGACACAGTCACATAAGGCACAAGGAACTAATGTGGAGCTGACACCCAGCATACCATGTTCAGACACAGACAGCATAAGGGTCACTCCGATGGCATTGCTTCAGGTTATGGATTCAATGGGATTGATCCCAGATTCACATTCAGAGGCAATACACTCTGTGGGGAAAATAAAAGATCAGACTGACTTATCACAGCCATCAAACCAAGCTGAAACAGTGAATATACCTCCCGAGTCATCAAATCCAGTACCAAGTCCTGAGCATCAAATGAGAGAATCAAATCAAATCACAGATATCTCGAAAGTTACTCCCATAGAATCGTTTAACATCTTGGATTCTAGGGGCCTGATTAATGAGTTACATTCACATGTCATAGAATCAGCAGGAATAGCCCCAAAGCCACAATACCAAGTCATGGAATCAGTGGGGGAACATACATTGCATAAGCATCAAGCTGCAGAACCAGCAAAGATGAGTCTAGGGCCACACCATACAGTCTTCAAAGCTGGGGAAACGATTCCGAAGCCTCAGCATAAAGTCACAGAAGAACTAAACACGGACTCAGGGTCACAGATTCAAGCCACAAAACAGATCAAGTTCACTCCTAGTTCATTCCAACCTCCACAGACACCATCTAAAGTCCTGGACTCATCAAGGATGATTCCAGAACCATCAGAGAAATCCATATATGCTCCAAAGGGAAACTCAGTGGTACAGGGGTCACCCACAGGAGAGACCACACCACTACAAGCTGGTTTGACTGCTCAAGCCAAAGAATCTCCAGAGTTGCCTTTTTCGTCCCAGATTCAAGTCAGAGACTGCATAGGGATGACACCACATCAAGGCACAGAGAATGTGTCATTGACTCCAAAGCTGCCTCACCAGGTCATGAACCCTTTGGAGTTCACCCCTTGGCACGAAGACTTAGACTGTTCAGAAGTGAGCCCAAGACAAAATTACAAACTGAGAGAACCTATGGGGTTGACCTCTGATACATGGCCACAAAGGGAGAATCCTACAGAGGGGACACCATCTGAACAGCAAGTGTCAGAAGCAACGGCGACCTCTAACACCTGTGATCAGGTGGAAGAATCTGCTGAGTTGACACAATCATTGGTAGAAATGACTCCAGCACCACAGAGCCAAACCTCAGAATCTATAGAGATGAGCTTACCACCACTCCAAGATACTCTTGAAACTTGGACCCAAGCTGTAAAAGAGCTGGAGGAGACTCCAGAATTACAAACTAAAGTTAAAGATATTCTGAATTTGCTACCGGAATTAGAAGTGCCAACCATAAACCCAGAAGTGATGACCCCAGAACCACAGCTTCTGGATATGGACTTTGCTCATGAGATGCCAGAACTGTGTTCAGAAGTTACCAACCCATCACAGTTGAGTCTATATGAATACACAGAAAGCACCGAATTGACATTGCCTGAAGTTGATGATACCCAGGGGACCATTGTAGAAACATATTCAGAAATGGGATCTCAGGGACTGACTCTAGAATCAGGAGTGCAAATTGAGGAATCAGAGTCATTGGCAGAAATATTGAAATTTGAAGAATTAACCTCTGAACTATCTGTACTAGTTGCAGAACCTAAAGAGTTAACTACAGAACCTACACCACATATTATAGATGTGATCCCAGAGCCACAGCTCCACAATGTACAGTCTATGCAAGTAGATACAGGATTAGATTTACAAAGTGAGTTGTCTGTGGACTCAGTACAACAGTCATCTATAGGAGTGGTAGATCCTGAAAAGGCCAAACCAGAGCCATTGCCACAGAGTGTATCACCAAAGGAGTCAGTTGAGGAAACACAGATTCCAAATGTGAAATCCATGGATTTGAATCTGGGCCAAGAGCCGCCAATTGTCAAATCAGGATTGATTCCAGGGCCACAACTGCAAAGTGTCAAATTTCCAAAGTTATATCAAGGGCTACTTCAAGGGGAAAATCCAGCAAATTCTATCTCGGGCCTCCAACATTATAGTGTGAAATCTGATGAAGCAATATCATATTCCCCAATGCCAGAAATCAGATCATCTGGTTTTATTTCAGGGCCAAAGCTTCCAGAACCACAACCACAACATGTGAAATCTATGGAAGTAAATCTAGGACCATGTTTGCAAGATGTAAGATTTTCTGATATGATCCCAAAACCCAAGCACCATGGTTTCAAGTATACACAATTCGCACCAGGTCTTCCGCTTCCAGAGAGGACATCTCAGGGATTTATGCCGGAATCATTTTTACCATTAAGCCAAGAGCCAAAGTTCAAAGATAGAACGCTTGCTCTGCCTACACAAGGATTGGAGTTTCACAGCATGAAATTTGCAACACAAGTCTCTGAACTACAGCGTCCATGCATGATATCTGAGGAGATTAACATAGGACCTCAGGAACAAGATACCAAATTTTCTGAGCTGGCTTCAAGACCAAAACTTCAAGGGGTCAAATTTGGAGAGCAAATCTCAGGATCAATGTTTATTGGTGGAGGGTCTATGACTCCAGAGTTAGGGATGCATGATCCCAAATTAGCAAAGATGACTCCAGGGCTCCAGGATACAAGGCAGGTGGGTTTGAACTCAGGGCCATGGCTTCAAGATGTCAAATTTTTGGATGTAATACCAGGAACTCAACCTCAAGGTGTGAAAACTTCAGAGCTAAACTCAGGGTCACACTTAGAGTGTATAAACATTTTTGAGTTGACCACACAGCCAGAGAGGCAAGGGATAAAGCCAGAATTGATAGTACGAGAATCCCCATTTCAAGATATAAAATATGTCACAGGGAATCAAGCACCAAGCTTTGAAGACAAAATGTCTTGTAAAACGGTATCTGAGCCACAGGTGCCAACATCGGAGGAAGCAATGAAATTGGCTCCTAGGAGACACTTAGCAAATGCAGATCATTCTGAGTTGATCAGAAGACCACAGACCCAAGGCATAGCACCCTCTGAATTGACTGAAGGACAACTTTTGGGACATATAAAACCTGTGGAGAGGAACACAGTCTCAAAGCAAGAAGCTCTGACATCTGTGGAATTAACACCAGGACTGCCTTTGGGAGACATTAAATCTACAAAGTTAAAGTCAGAGCCAGAACACATCAGATCTATGCTGTCAACCCCAGGGATGCAGACAGGAGATAGGAAACTTGAGGAGCTGCCTCCAGGCTCCAGTTTGAAGGGTTTAAAACCAAGGTTACTACCTTCAAAGCCAAAAATAGAAGATAGGAAATCTGTGATCTTAACTGTAGAAGAATGTCTCAAGAGGATAAAATCTACTGTGGTATCCCCAAGTAGTTCCCTGAGAGGAGATATGAAGTCTGTGAAGTTGATTCCAGGTTCAAGAATTCAAGATTTGAAAAATAAGGGGTTGGCCCGTGGTACGCATGTTCAAGATGTAAATGCCATGGGCTTGAAACTTGAACCAAAGAAGCAAGGGGAGAGTCCTGTAACTTTTATACCAAGGATGCTGTTTCAAGAGATGCCTATGGAGGTGTTTCAAGGGCCTCAACCGCAAGGTATAAAACCCAAGGAACTGACTTCACAGTCACAAATGCAAGATAGGAAACCTGTGATCACCCCATGTTTGAAACAGCAAAGTCTAAAACCTGTAACTGTAGCCAAAACACAAGAGATCCGAGGAGTAAAATTTGTAGATTTCACCTCAGCACAACAAGGGTATGAAGGGATGGAACCCGTGGACTTAACTCTTAAGTCTAGACAGGATGACCAGATAACTGTAAAGCCACTAGAGTGGAAAAGTGGGATTTTTGACCAACAGAAAAAACAACTTGAATCAGAAAATACATTGCCCATGGAGTCAGATCAAGAACCCAAAACCGCAGATATGAAACCCATAGAGATCAACTCTGAGTTACAATTGAAAAATACAACCTCATTTGAATTGGCTCCTGAGCTGGTTGTTCAAAGTATACAAGTTGAAGAGTTCCAAAATGAACTACAGGCGCCAAGTATGAAACCTTTCCAGTTGACTCCAGTGTCCCAGGTGCACCAAGAGAAAGCCTTGGAATCAACATTGGACCCACAGCTTCAAGGTGTGGAAACTGTGGCACTAAATATAGAACCCCAAATTGGAAGCACAAAGTCTATTCAATGGATACCAATATCTGAGTTTCGAGGTGAGAAAGGTATAGGGTCAGACTCAAGGTCACAGTGTCAAGGAGCCAGGCCTACAGCACTGACGCCGCCTGTGCCATGGAGAGGTGTGAGGTCATCTGAACTGACTGCCAGGTCAAAAATTCAAGGAGAAAAATCTGTGGCACTTCATCCTGAGCCACAGTTACAGGGAGTAAAAACCTCTCCATTAGCAATAGGGCTGCAGGAACCAAAAACGTTTAACTTGACTTCAGAGCCACAGCCTCAAGGCATCACGACTGAGGAACTAAACAAAGAGCCACAGGCTGAGAGTGTAAGATCTGTTCAGTGGATTCCTCGACAGGAGTTCCCCGGTGTCAAGTTCTTAGGATCCAATAGTGGGTCACCATTTCAAGGTGTCAAAGGGACAGAACAGAAACCCTCCATAAAATTGGGAGGGGGGAAGCCATCAGAAATGACTCAAGGGCCAAAGCTACAAGGGACAAAATCTGGGGATTTTAACCTCAGGCCACAAGAACAGTGTGTGAAGACCCTCCAGTTGTCACCGGGACCAGAGCTACAAAATGGGGGAAATTTTGCATCATCTTCAGAACCACAGTCTCAGTGTGTGGAAACTGTGCCATTGCACCATAGACCACAGCTTGAAAATACAAAATCTGTCTTCCAAGATAAATCTATACAGAATCTTGGGTTACAGCCTCAAGGAATCACATGCAAAGAATTAAAACCTTCAGTACAAGAAAAGGATGTGAAGACATCTGAGGAGTCGGTGACAAGACCCAAATCAGAAGGTAAAGAACCTTCTGGGTCAGCCCTGGAATGCTTGTCTCATGGGTTCAAAACCACTGATTATAAATCTGAGCTGCCGTTTAGAAGTATGAAAGCATGTGACCCAACCTTAAAGTCAATGATCAGTAATATAAAACCAATGACATTCAAACCCAGGTTCCATCTAGAAGACAGGAGCTCTAATGAATTGACCCCTGGGATACAGCCACAAGAAGCAAAACCATTAAAGTCATCCCCAGGAATCCAGCAGCCTCAAGACGTGGCACCTTCAGTGTTGAAACAAGAGTCACAGTCTTCAGACTCAAAATCTGGGCTATTAGGTCAAGGGTCACAGTCACAAAACAATGAAAGTATAGGGTTGAAAAGTGAAAAATCCTCTGAGTTGGCACTTCAGACAAAGCCTCAAGGTTTGAAATCTGAGGTGACGTCTGAGCCCCAGGGGCGAAGTTCTGACTTGACACCTGAAACAAAGTCCCAATCTATGAAATTTAAGCTAAGTCCCAGCCTACCGTTGAAAAGTAAACCATTTACTAATTTAATCATGGGGACCAAAATTCAAAGGGTCAAACTAGACTGTAAACCTGGGCCACAGTCCCAAGGTATAAAATCAGACTCAATTCTGAAGACAAAGCCTCAGGAAACGGAGATGGAAGACTTCGAATCAGGCCCACAGTTACAAGATCTGAAATCTTTGAGGAGGATCATGGGTGTGAAAGTCCAAGATGTCAAATCTATGAGCCTCGGTCCTAGACCGCACTTAGAAGGCATACCATCTGAAGTCATCGCAGAGAAGAATGTTAATGGTATGAAACCAGAAGAAATCAAACCTAGTCCAAAATTACAAGGTGAGAAACCTGAGTTTACCCCAAGGAAGTTGTTTTTAGGCACACGATCTATAGGGCGGGATTCAGGCCTTAATTTGCAAGATTTGAAATATCCTGAGCTGATCGTGGGCATGAAACATCAAGGTGTAGACTCTATGGAACAGCACTTGACAAGTAGAAAACCTTCTGAGGTGATTACGCAGATAAACTCTCAAGGTGTAACAGCAGTGGGCTTCGATTCTGGACCACAGACACAAAATAAAAAGCCTTCTGAGTTGTTTCAAAGGGAAAAGCTCCAAGATATGGAATCTAAAGAGTTTAATCAAAACCCAAAGTTACATAATGTGACTGTAGAGTCAATACCAGAGACAAAGCCCCAATACAGGGAATTTGCAAAGTTAAACTCAGGCCCTCAGTTGCAAGATAAATATTTTACGTCAATTCTAGGGACAAAGCTTCAAGATGGAAGATCTCCAGAGGTCAATTCTGGCCCACACTTACAGAGTGTAAATTTTTCTGAAGGGATTTCAGGAGACACAGTTCCAAAAGAGGAGCCCAGGGCTCTTGTGTATCAGCCACTGGAGCAAGATGTAGAATCTTTTAAATGGATTTTCTCTAAGGCACTTGATGGGAAACCTTTGCACTTCAAGGTACCCTCTGAGTTACAGGACAGGAAACTATCTAAGTTAAAACCAGAATTACGTCTTCAAGGTATGAAGCCTGAGGCTTTCAACCCTGTATTAAAGTTGGAAGATGTAAAAGCCAATTCCACAAATCCACAAACAACAAACAATAAAGAGGTCAATTATGATGCAAACTTGCAGGTTGTGGGACTCTCTGAGTTGGCCTCAACAATTTATAATGTGGTACCTTCTGGACTCAAAGCCAGAAATCAGAAGCAAGATGGGAAACCTCAGAAATTAAGTCAAAAGCAACAGGCTCAAAGTATTAAATCAATGTTGTTCAATCATGAGCCACATCTACAACATATCAAGTCATCAGACTTATTTACAAAACTTCAAGACCTGAAATCAGTGGAATTCAACTCAGAGCAACAGTTGCAAGATGTGAAGTTCTCTGAGTTGGGCCTTGAAACAGGTACACAGTCTTTAGGGTTCAACCCTGGGCCACAGTTGCAAGAGATAAAACCTTCTGCGATGAGCACAGAGGTCAAGCTGCTGGAAGAGTCACCTCTGGAACTCGAGCATGAACCTAGATTGCACTGTAGGAAATCCTGTGACTGGAGTCACAGTAAAAATGTTATGGCACCCAACATGGAGATACAAGATGTAGAATTATCTGAGTTGCACCCTGGTCCAGAACTTCAAGGTGTAAAATCTAAGGTGTTCTGCCCTGGGTCACACTTGGAAGATGTGAATTCTGCATATACTCCCAATATAAATTTTCAATATGTAAATTCCAGTGAGTATATATCTGGGCCATATTTGCAAGATACAAATTCCTCTGCATGTACTCCAGAGCCAAACACTCAGTATATAAGCTCTGAGTCCACTCCTGGAATATATTTGCATGGAACGAATTCTTCCTCATGCTTTTCAGGATCAAAATTGCAATGTATAGATTCTAGTGGGAGCAACCCTGAGTCACATTTGCAAGATGAAAATTCTACGGAAAGTACCCCAGAGCTAAGTCCTCAGTGTGCAAATTCTTCTGCATGCACCCCAGAGCCAAGTCCTCCATGTGTAAATTCCCCTGAGTGCAATCCTGAATCACATTTGCAAGGTATAAATTCTTTTGTATATACCACAGGGCAAAATCCTCTGTGTGAAAATTCTAATAGGTATAATCTTGGGCCACTTTTTCAAGGAAATGTTTGTACATTTCCACCACCACAAATTCTGTGTGTAAATCCTGTTTGGTGCAATACTAGAATACATTTGCAAGATATAAATTCTTCTGCATGTACTCTAAGCCAAGAATCTCAGTCTGTAAATTCTATTGGCTACAACCCTGAGCCACATTTACAAACTCCAAAACTTCAAGAAAAACACTTGAAATATTTGAAGTCTGAATTAAGTCCAGGGTCAAACAATTTGGGTATAGCACCTATGGAATACAAGCCTGGTCCACTAAGTCAAGATATGAATTCTTCTGAGTTTAATCCTGAGTCAAAACCTCAGTGTATAAGTTCTGTAAAGCCCAGTTCAGGGCCACAGTTGCAAAACATAAAGTCCTTTGAGTTGAACTCTGGCTCAGAGTCTCAAAGTACAAAATCTGTTCTGTTAAACTCTGGATCACTTTCTCAAGGTGTGGATTCACCTAACTTAATGCGAGGGGCAAAGTTTCAAAAGATCCCAATTTTGAAGAACCTGCTTGGGTCATGGCAGCAAAGTGCACAGCCTGTATTTACTTTGAGGCCTCAGTCAAATAGTGTGAATTCTGTGGTTTTGCCAATGTCGCCTCCTGAAGAGAGAAAGTTTCCAGAGAAGAGTCCACAGACATCGTTTTGTACAAATGCCGTAGCCCTGACATCTAGCTGTGGTCTGAATGACTTGAAAAGTAAGGTGTTTTTGCCAGAACCTTGTTTTCAAAATGTTCAAGTTGTGCAGTTGAAGCCAGCATCACAGTCTCAAAGTGTTAGTTCTTCAGAATTGATATCAGGCCACAGTTCACAACTTCCTGTGTCTTCCCTTGCACCAAAGCCTTGTTTTCAAGATACAAACCCTAAGCAGCTGAGGGTAGCATCTGAAGAGCAAAGTCTGAGTGGCCAACTGTTTCTTCCAGAGGAGAAACCAATGATGGTATTGGCACCAGAGTCCACCAGGAAACCCTTAGCAGGACCAGCACTGACTAGTGTCAAATTTTCAAATTTGTCACTGAAATCACACCAACAAAATACGAAATCTTTGGCATTTACTTCAGAGCCGAAGCGGCAAGGTGTAAAACAGGTGAAACTGTCATCAGTGTCTCTGCCAGAACCTGGAAAATCTGTGGAGTTACCTCCAAAGTCAATTCTTCAAAACTTGAAATCTGGGAACCTAATGCCCCAGACAATTGATCCAGTCACAAAACCCACTAAAGTCATATATAGACCAGAGCAACAGGTGGTGGACTTTGCAGAGATGATCATGAAGCCTAGGTATCAAGTCCCTAAATCAGTGAATTTTACTTCACCACCAATTTACCAAGATGTGAGGTCTTTAGAAATGACAAAAGGGTTGGGACATAAAAACACAGAAATGATGGAAGAATCTATGAGGTTGAGCTCTAAACCAACAGATAAAGTCATGGAATCATTAGAGATGCCCTTGAAGCTAGATCAAGTACCAGAATTTTTTGATCTGACTCCAACACTAAGTGATCAAGATTCACAATCCTCAAAAGTAAACCTGCAAAAAAGCTACCAAGTCCCAGAAACTCCTGAGTTTGATTCTTGGTCATGGCCTCAATTTCAAGATTTCAAGAAGTTACAGATAAAGGAAGTTACAGACTCTGATAGAATTATCCTCAATATCAAGAATCCTGTTGCAGACATGATAGAGTTGACTTGTGAAGCAAGACAACAATTTCTTACAATGACTCCAGAGCCAGTAAATACAGAGGCTGGATTTGTAGAAAAATCTCCAAGTCCATGTCCTCAAGACTTAGGACCTCTGCGAGTGGGCTCTAAGAAAACATCTCAAAGGGAACAATCTGTAGTATCACCACCAAGGCCAGTCTGTCACATCCCAGATTCTGCTTCAGGAATAACACCAGGGCCAGGACCTCAGATTGCCGAATTTAAAAATTTGTCCTCTATGCTGTGGCTGCAAAAAGAATTCTCTGAGTTGTCATGCAAGCAAACCAGTCAAGTTGAGGGACATAGAGACTCTGTAGAGCTCACCTTTGGTACACGGCAGCCAGGAGAGGTAGCAGCTAAGCTAACAAAACCTCAGAATCTGAGCCTGAAAAATGCAAACATCACTCCAATAGAACCACTGGATCAAACAATAAACTTTGTAGGGATTGGTCCAAAGTCACGAGATCAAGTGACAAAATCTGCAAAGACACCGCTTCCAGTTCCTCAATCAATTGCCCTCCCCAAAGTTTCTGAATCTGTGGAAGTGGTCCCCAGACCACCACTTCAAGTTATTAAGTCTATGATGATTCCAGAGAGTACCCCTCAAAAGTCAAAATACAATGATTTGACTCCCAAAATACATGATATGATAAGTTCAGAATTTGCTCCAGGCCTTGGGCTACAAAATGTGCAATACAAGAAATTAATCATAGAGCAAACACATCAGGTTTTAGAAGCAAAACAACAGCCAGGCTTTCGAATTATAAAGACTGTATTAATTCCCAAACCACTGGTTCTGATGGTAAAATCTGAAGAAGTGGCACCAGGACCGTGTCCTCAGGCTGTAGAACCAATAAGACTCACCACAAGATCGAGCATTAAAGTAAAGGAGTGTTTGAATTTACACCCAAGACCACATCTTCAAGACCTAGTAAAACCTATGGAGTTAACTCCAAGAGCAGATATTCAAATGACTTCTGCAGAATTAATATTTCAGCAAATATTTCCCCTTACAGAACCTACAGTGTTAACTAATGAGCAAAGGCTTCAGGCTGAAAAATCTCTAGGCCTCAAAACAGAATCTCCTAAAGTAATGAAAATCAAGGATTCGAATCAAGGATCGGTGTGTCTGAATAAAGACTCAGAGATGATCACATCCACCAAATTACAGGAAGAGAATTACTTATCTAGTTTCATACACAGCCCTTCAGTCCCATTTCTTTCAAGTGTTGACAAAACAACTGAATTAGGGCACCTTCCAGGTTCTGGGGTGCCCGAAGTTTCAAGAGCTTTTGGTATGGAAAACCTTGGTGTTGGTATTTTGCAGTCTTCAAAGTCCTATACAGACACTCTTATAATAAAATCTTCAGTTCTTCCCTTGGTCCTTCAAAATCTACCCTCTGATAAGACAGGGGACACCAAGGGAACCCCATATCCTGAGATCTGGGGCATGGATCTCCTATCTAAGGAAGAAAGTGAAAAGGAGAAAATGGAGGAATTCCAGAGGTATTCTTCATATTCATTCAGATTACTATCAGAGGAGTTTCAGGCAGGATTAGGGACTCGAAGAAGCTCTATCCGTTCTTTCCCAGGCATACAACAGAATGCCTGGGAAAGTCATGTCTGTAGGCAGCGACTACCTAGGAAATACCTCTCCAATATGCTAATGCTGGGGAATGTCCTGGGAACCACTATGGAAAGGAAGCCTTGTTCTCAGTCATTTTTAACGGAAGGTTCCACTATGGACATCTGTCAATCTATTCAGAATTTATTTGGGATCCCAGCTGAACTAATGGAATTTTCTCAAAGCCTGCTAGAGAGGGTTCCAAGGACCACTTCTCAGACTTCAGTGGTTAAAAACTACATTCAGAGACATATTTTATGCCACAGTAATGAGAAAAGAATGCCTTTGAAGATGTGGACGCGTGGCTCAACCTCTTCCATAATACAGCAATACTCTGGTACTAGATTGGGAGTAAAGAAAACAAGCTCAAAGCTCGGTGATATATTCCAGGACGTCACCGAGCATGTGTCCGTCTCATGTACGGGGGCCGGGTTTCCAGGCTTGATGAAATCAGAGTCTACTCTTGAGGTACTTTACACTAGGGGAGATTCTGTTTCCAGGGAGCAGAGTACAATTTCACCATGTGGCTCACCGACTAAGACTTTTGAGTCTCAGCATTCCCTCAAGACAAGTTCTCTCTCCCAGTCCAAGGCTGATATCTACGAACAGTCCCAACTGCTAAAAGAACTACGGCTAAAAATAGCAGGAAAACTTCTAAGAAGTCAGATACCCCACAATGTCCCTCCACCTCTAGCGTCAGGTGTTGTCCTAAAGTATCCCATCTGCTTACAGTGTGGCCGATGTTCAGGATTTAATTGCTGTCATAAGTTACAGTCTGCTTTTGGGCCGCATCTTCTTGTCTACCCGCAGCTCCACCTTTTAAGCACCCCTGAAGGCCACGGTGAGATTCGGTTGCATCTTGGATTTAGATTACGAACTGGGAAAAGATCTCAAGTCTCAAAGTATCATGCAAGAAACCAAGCAGATCCGCGGAAAGGTGCTTCATCACCATCGCGAAGGAAAGATAGGTTTTCTATGCCAACTTCCAAGAGTCCTAGTCCTAGAAAAGATTTCCAGTCCAGATCTTCCCTGTCTCCTGCTTCTGTACAAGCCCACACTCAACAAAAGCAATGGCACAGCAGTAGTGTGGCAGGAAAGACAACAGCCAAAGACTATGAATTCTATCAGGCTCACTCCATATCAGAGAGTGAGTACGGAAGCAATCAGGATGAACGATGTCTTAAATCAAGCCTCAGAAAGACCTCTGTCTTAACATACCCAGGGAAGAAAATCTCCAAGGAGCCTAAAACACAAAACAAAAGACTCTACAAAATCAATACAACTACAAAAGACAATCTTAGAACACTGAGGGGTCTGTCAAGAAACTACCAAAGAATTGAGACTACCCAAGCGAGCACTGTTTCATACAAGAGACAACCTAAGAAATCCTTCCAGCCCAAATTCATCCACCTGCTTTTTCACGGCCTAAGGCAGGCATTCCAGGCTGTGCTCAGAATTGGGCAGAAAAAGGATTGTCGCTTAACGGGAGGTAGCAAAGGAGCCAGGACACCAGTTGTCAGGCACAGGCCAACAAGCTCAGCCCCTAGGCAAAAGGACAAGTTGCAGGGAGCAAGTGAGTGCTGTAAACAAGCTCAACAATCCAAACAAAACAGTATAACAAAGAAAAGCTTTGAAATATCCAGTCTAGAGTCTAAGAACTGTTCTAAAATAGGAGCTCAATATCAGGCCCAAGAGAGGATTGTATCTACCCCCCTCTTGAAGGGAACCCTGCAGAGCCACTTCGGAAAGAAACCCAGAAACAAAGAAGATCAACAAGGCTTCCTTAGGGAGAGAGCCTTATATACTAAGCCATCTGAAAGGACCCATAGCAGGCTTCTTCAGAGAACTCCTCAGCGAACTCTCTCTGAGAGGAGACATAACAGTGGTTCTCGGAGCAGGTATAGTAGTCCCTCTGACAGAACCCTCAAAAGCCTTTCTGAGAGGAGTCATCGCAGTCTCTCCCAAAAAAACAGTCTCAGCTCCTCTGTAAGAACCTATCACAGTCTCTCTGACAGAAGCCATAACAGTCTCTTTAAGGGGAGAGGCCACAGTCCCTTAAGGAGGAGTCCCCGCAGTCCCTCGAGGAGAAGCCCTCGAAGTCCCTTAAGGAGGAGCCCTCGAAGTCCCTTAAGGAGGACCCCACGCAGTCCCTCAAGGAAAAGTCCTCGATGTCTCTCCAGGAGGAAGTCTAACAGTCCCTTAAGGAGGCACCCTCAAAATCCCTCTGGGAGTAGCCATCATAGTCCCTCAGGGAATAGCCTTCGAAGGCCTTCAGGAAGGAGCCCTTACAGGTGCTCAGGGAGGAGCCCTTACAGGCGCTCAGGGAGGAGCCCTCACAGGCGCTCAGGGAGGAGCCCTCACAGGCGCTCAAGGAGGAGCCCTCACAGGCGCTCAGGGAGGAGCCCTTGTAGACCTCTAGAGAGAAGAGGACACAGTCCCTCTGTAAAGAAGAGTCTTTCTGGGAGGAGACAACAGAGTCCCTCTTCTCTGAGATGCCTCAATTCCTCAAAAAGGAGCCATTTCAGTCTCACACAGAGGTCACTGGACAGTCATTCAGACAGTTTCTCTGAAAGATCTTTTTCCATTCCTTCTGGCTGGAAAGGACATAGTTCTGGATTAAGCCAGTACAGTTCTGTGCCCTTCCCGGAGTTGGCTAAACAAGTTTCTGCTGGCTGGAGCCCAGCGCCAGGCTTCACCGCGTTTACCTCTCCCTGCCTCAGCCTTGAGAGGCTGACCACCTACTGAGCTGACTTTGCAACAGAATCAGCTGAAACAAAGGGATGGGTTTGGCGTTTTGCTGAAAATTAAAATTTGAGCCATGATCAGAGAAACTTTGTCTTGGCAAAGTTATTATTTCTCTCATCCACCATCCTATTTCATTGCCCCTCCGTGCGCCCCCCCCCCTCCTTCCAGGTGTACCCGGTTCTCCACGGCCACTGGACGGCTACACAGTTAGTCTAAGTCCAGGCTACACAGGCATTCTCCCGGACTCATCTGCCATCATTCTGAGAGAACTCACTATAGTCCCTCTGAAAGCAGACACCGTCATGGTGAGAGGATGCATGGAAGTCACTTTGAAAGGAACCAGCACTGTCCCTATGAGAAACCCTATCACAGTCCCAAGGAGAGGCTCAAGCATCATTCACTTAAGGAGAGATCCAGATGTAGCTTGGCTAAAGAGTTTATGTCTTTCAGGGACCACACCAAAAAATCCAAAAGCTGGACAAGTTTGGAGACATGAAGTTAGTAGATAAGGAGAAATCTGCCCCTCACACCCAGCAATAAATGAGCTGTCTGGGAGGGAAGGGGAAGAAAATGGCTCGGTAATTCGATTTGAACTCCATTTGCATCTGTAAGACCACTTATGGGAAGAGTGGGACTAAGCAAAGGGGTTGCCGAGGACCCCTTAAATCTTCAGACTCCTCCCATTTGCTCCAACCCTCTTCGTCTGGATG
>JADRCD010214830.1:0-16071 GCA_019843815.1 Montemys delectorum | reverse complement strand
GTTGTCACGTGACTCATTTCCCCGCTGCAGCCCCCTCAGAAGCTGCTAGGTGGAAGTAAATGTTCAGAACCTGGCTAGTCTAGTCACTGCAGAGACCACATGCCGGAGAGGGAAGGAGAGCAGAAGTGGCATTGGTCTGGCCGAAGCCCTTGGGTGAAATTGTTAGGCCTGGAGGGGGAGTGATGTCTTGCAGACTCTAGAGATAGAACTGTCAAGCTGAGAACACATGGTCCTTTGCTTTTGTCTTGTACTGAGAGTTGTTTTTTTGTTGTGGTGATGGTGGTTTTTTTGTTTTTCAGAACCCATCTTAGGCCCCACTCTTTTATCAGACCCACTTAACCCCTTCCCCTCTGTAAGGAAAGACTTGCTCCACCTTGTAATAGGAAATGTTTAGAAGTTGTAAGTTGCTTGCAGTGAGCTGTTTTGATGTATTAGTTATCTAGAATAATATATGAAAGATATTTTGCCAAAATGAGAAATATTACAAGTATATACTCGTGCAGAAAATTTTCCATAAAAGAAGTAAACAACTTGAGAAGATAACTAGATGCGAGCGGTTATCTGAACCCTGCTCCAGAGTGACGTCAAAAATAGTTTAAAGAGACAGCGTGGAGATGAACTGTCATCTCTGCCTCAGTAGCAATGGCTGCCTGAAGTGATCCTCTGAGCCAGAGCCTCCAACTCCAGCTCCTGCCACTCCTTCAGCTGGTGCTGACACGACCAGAAACCATCTGAGACCACCCGAGTCTCCATGAGCAAGAGACCTCCGTGGTCAAACAGTCTCTACAGGCAAACATTCTCTGAGGTCAAGCTCAGACTCCGAGGTCAACCTCGCTGACAGCCCAGTCAGCCAGCTCCCTGACAGCCTGCTCGACACAAGCCGAGAGATAGCTGAGCCTGCTCCAAGGGACATTGTCAGGTCGTATTTACTCTAATAGGCAGGAAAGTGAAACCATAATATGCAGTAAAGTGAAATGTTTAGCTATTTTATTGCCTTAGCCTTTATCCTCTTTGCTCTGATAACATATTGTATGCTGTGTGTAGTTGTATTGGAAACTGACATAAAGCATTCAAACCCTAAGCAGTGTGTTGAGCCCTCTCTTACCACTCATGAGGTAATTTTTCGTGGAGGGTTCCAGCATTCAAGTGCCTGAGTGAAGGAGCTCTGTCGCCCTCCTTCCCAGCGGGGGTTAAGCCCCTTGGCCTCTACTCACGACACCCTCCCCCCATTTTTATTTTTATTGCCTATTCCTCATATCCTCAGACTCAATTCCTTGACAGATTGTAATTATTTATATTCCTTCAGCATCCCCAGTGCCTCCATTTCTATATAACATATAGAAATAGAGAGAGAGAATGTAATATACATATATATGTATATTTTTCCATCTTTTCTTTTTGAGCCTCCATCTAGGAGAGGGTTTTGAGAATGGGCAAAGATGAAAGCTCTGTGTCACGAGCAGAGGCCAAGTGGCCCTTCCCCGCTGGGAAGTGTGGCAACAGCACACCTTCACTCAGGCACTCGCATACTGGATTCTGCCACGAGAATTACCTCATGAGTGGTAAGAGAGGACTCAACACACTGATTGGGTTTTGAATGCTTTATGTCAGTTTCCAATACAACTACACACAGCATATAATATGTTATCAGAGCTAAGAGGGTAAAGGCTGTAACAATATAATAGCGAAACATTTCACCTTACTGCATATTAGAATATATATGACCTGACAACATCTCTTGGCTGGGGGCATGGCATTCTCAGGAGCCAAAAGCAGCTGGTAAGTTGGCTCAGCTGTCAGCATGGCGTTCTGGAAAGTTAGGCTTTGACCACAGAGTCTGAGCTTGACCTCGGAGTCTCTCAAGTGATCTTGGATCTTCTTGGGTCGTTGTGGCAGAGTTTGGAGAGCTCAGGAGGATCCTGTCAAGCAGCCATGGCTAGCAAGAGCGGAGATGCTAGCTCATCTCCTTGATGCTTCTTTAAGCTATTTTTGACATCACTGCTGGGGTAAAATCCTGATAACCATTCGCATCTGTTTATCAGCTCAAGTTGTTTACTTCTTTTGGAATATTTTCTGCACAAGTATTTACTTCAAATATTCACAAATATTTTTTCTCATTTTGGCAAAACATTTTCCATATGTTATTCTAGATAACTAATACATCAAAACAGCTCACTGCAAAACAGCTTATTTCAAAACAGCTTCCAAACATCTCCTGTCACAAGATGAAATGGGTCTCACTAAAGGCCTGCTCCTTACACTCTGGTATTGTCAACCCGTCTTTACATTGTAGAAAAGTAGAATGGCACACATTCCCTAAAGAGTGTCACCTTCAGTCCATTTGAAGTAGTTGCTCGGGACAACTTCACATCTAGGCACAAGGGGGATTCATCTCTTTGTGGATGAGGATCAAAGATTCCTAGCACTCACTCGTGTGCTTGTGATTTGCTAGACCCTGGGACCCACATCCTTGAAGCAGCAGAGGAGCACCAGGATGGTGGGAGCTAAGAAGTGAGTGAGGTTTTCTGAAGATGTTTTTGTTTGTTTGTTTTTCAAGACAGGGTTTCTCTGTGTAGCTCTAGCTGTCCTGGAACTCACTCTGTAGACCAGGCTGGCCTCGAACTCAGAAATCCACCTGCTGAAGACATTTTTGTAATTGTGTAGACAGTGCTGCTAAAGATGTTCTGTGCCTGCACTGTGGGGCATCATAGCCACCAGACAGGTATGGCTTTGGGGCACTTGAGGTGTGGCTAGTGCAATTGAAGAACCAAATTACAAATTCTATTTCATTTTAATGGACTAAAACTTCAATAGCCATCTGTAGGTAGTGGCTACTGGATTGGACAGTGCAGATGTAAGTCCAGTGTGGGGGAAAAGAAAACCTGGCTTGCAATAAAAATGCAGTCTAGTAAAAATGGAGTGTGTGTTTTAGTTAGTGATATTCCTGCATGTCCTCTGCCCCCAAATCAAATATGTGCTCATAATTAATTTGATGGACTTGGGGAGGGAAATAAAAATAGCTATAAGCAATCTTTATATTTCCAAGCTACTTGGTCGCAGCACTGATTTATTATTTTGTGTAATGAATGTGCTAAGTTTTTCCATGGCTAATACAAAAGAGAAGATTTTATTAGCTTAAACCTCCCTGGTGAGTTCATTCACTTAGATAACACTTCTGAAATGTCTACTCTGTACCAGCTGTGTAGTAGGTTAGGGCACCCAGGCATGAAAACAGAGTTGTCCGTTAAACAGATGATGTAGGCAATTGTAGCAACACAATCCAGTGTAATAGGAAAAAAAAAAAACTATTTTTTTGTGGTAAGGGCTCACTCTCTGGAAATTTCCCGTGATGCTTAGGTTGGCCTATGACTTGTAGTCCTCATGCATCTCTCTCCTGAGTGCTGGGATCACAGGCCTATGGCACCACACACTCGTATTTTTGTTTGTGACAGGGTTTCACTATGTAGCCCAGGCTGAACTTTAGCTTTTTCAGTGTCTGCCCTAAGCCTTCCCAGTAATGGGGTCACAGGCATGCGCTATGCTTTTAATCTGTACACTACTAGT
Source organism: Montemys delectorum (assembly GCA_019843815.1). Classification (NCBI taxonomy): domain Eukaryota; kingdom Metazoa; phylum Chordata; class Mammalia; order Rodentia; family Muridae; genus Montemys; species Montemys delectorum. The sequence continues at coordinate 12,507 of JADRCD010214830.1, read as the reverse complement.
AAATATATTTATAATGGAATTTAATATCACATTTGGGAAGCAAAGTGATGACTTTAGTACTACCACTCAAAGATGGAGGCTTGAAGGTCAAAAAATAATCCAGTGAGCTAGTGAGCAGTCCCTACCTCCAGTCCCGAGAGATTAGTGTTTGAAGTGATAGGACAAATTTATAGTAACTCGTTCTGTATCATTGGCGTTGAGGATGATAGCAGGTGGAGGGTGTTGTGGGGTATCATTAAGAGAAGGTAGTGCCAGGCAGTGGTGGCGCATGCCTTTAATCTCAGCACTTAGGCAGAGGCAGGCAGATTTCTGAGTTCGAGGCCAGCCTGGTCTACAGAGAGTTGTTGTTGTTGTTGTTGTTTTGTTGTTTTAAAATTTATTTTCATTTTATGTATATGAGTACATTGTCGCTATCTTCAGACACACCAGAAGAGGGCATCGGATCCCATTACAGACAGTTGTAAGCCACCACGTGGTTGCTGGGAATTGAACTCAGGACCTCTGGAAAAGCAATCAGTGCTCTTAGCTGCTGAGCCATCTCTCTAGCCCTGCAGTACAGGTTTTTAAAGTATGGATATGAAACTAGAAGACATGGACTTGGAGATATAGAGGCAGAGGAGAGGATCCGCATTAGCAGAGTGACCTATGGGTTCCAGGGAATGAATGCCCGTTGAAAGTTGGGGGCTGGGCTAAAGCAGTGAATTTCAGGAGAGGGAACTTAGGAGGGGAAGATCTGTGTGATCAACTGGAGGTGGAGACAGTGGTTTGGGGGTGGAGGGAGGCTGCAGCGGGTGGTTGCTACAGAGCTGCAGATAAGACTGAGGGGTTGGTTTTGGAAGAGCCAAGGGAGAGGTGAGGATCTGCAGTCAACCTACCTGCTGCCCTGGTTGGAGTGCCAGAGGCCTTTGTAAAAATATTCACTTGTGTTTCTTCTTTGTGTGTGTTGAATAAGTGCAGGTACATGTGCCTGTGTGTGTGCCTGTGGAAGCTAACAGTCCAAGGTAGGTGCCCTCCTCTATTTTTTGAGACAAAGTCTTTTACTGAGCCTGGAGCTCACTATTGTTTAGACTGGCCAGTGAGTTTCTGGGATCCAGTTGACTCCTCCCTTTCCCCCAGTGCTAGAGTAATAGACATATTCATTCACAGCTGGCTTTTATGTGGGTGCTAGGGATTTGAACTCAGGTCCTCATGCTTACATAACAAACACTTTATCACTAAGCCAGCTTTCAAGACTACATCTGGGTCTCTTGATTTTAAGCATCCTATTTAAGAAACCTTTGCCTCCCATGACTACAGAGATTTCTCTTTCATCTAGTTTTTGTTTTGGTTTGGTTTTTGTTGTTGTTGTTTTGTGTTTTGTTTGTTCATTTGTTTTAAGATGGGATTTGGCCAGGAGCTTGCTATGTAAACCCAGCTGCCCTCAAACTCATAGAGGTCAAACTCAAGGTTTTGTGTGTGCTAACCATGCCCTGGACTATATTCTTAGCCAAGGTTCCCCATTTAATACTTATTTCAAAGAATCAAGAGTTTCTCTCTCAGTACTGGAGAGATTGCTCAGAGGTTAAGAGCACTGGCTGCTCTTCCAGTGGTCCTAAGTTCAAATCCCAGCAGCCACATGGTGGCTCACAACCATCTATAATGAGGTCTGATGCTCTCTTTGACCTGCAGTCATACATGCAGGCAGAATTCTGTATACGTAATAAATTTTTTTCTCCTAGTTTGTGCATTAAATTGTTTTTCCTTCTTTGGTTAAGTTTGTTTGTTTGTTTGTTTGTTTTAATTAAGCAAACTTTCATTGACGCTTACATTGTGGTACAGAAATATATTTCAGCTGATTAAAAATCCAACACCAACAAAGAGAGATTAAGGCACCCAGACTTCCCTGCCTTTAATTCTATGATCACTGGTCCACCTCCGGTGTTTCTAGGCTTTGTTCCACACAAACCTATGCAATTCTCAACATTACGAGTCCTAATTTTATAAGATGGGGAAATCATACTTCAAGCCAAAATCTAGGTTACAAAATCCAGCTTCCCTAAGCACTGGTCCTCCAAATAGCAGTTCAAAATAGGTGCTGTGCTCATTACAGAATCAGACTGATAAAGCTGACTGAAAGCTTCCCCAATGAAGCATTCAATCAACACGTGTATAAAGTAAAACTCCAGGGTTCCAACCACTTGGTCTCAAACCAAGGAGATTCTATGTTTAGAAACACTAAAAAAGTATTTCATTATAAATATGGAAGAAATAAAACATCACTGCATCAGTCCAAAAACTACCAAGAAAACAAGAGGGCAATAAATAGAGAGTTTAGTCCAGTTTACTCTTCCCACAGTATTTGCAAATGCCACTAACATGCAGAATCTTGAAAGCTCATTATTTCTAGCCATTTAATAGATTCAGAATATTGCGCCATTCCATCCTTTCATAAATTAACTATCTCGTTCCATCCATTCATACGTTCACTATCTGGCTGAGTAACTTGGAGAGTCCTCTCTCTGGTCGGCCAATCATCTGATCATCTGAACGCCATGGTGAAAGGAAGACCACAGAGACCGGCAATGTCAGGGCAGGTGGAAACCATAGATTCTCTTTTGAATCAAAATCTCCTTTAGTAAAAACTAGTGGTAATGGCGACACTTACTTAGGTCAGAATGCTTAGGAGTAAATTTCTGCTTTGACATAGTGGACACTCCTATCACTACTTGGTAAGTTGGTGAAGGCATGGTAGGCACTCCATCCACACTAATTAAAGTGCACTGCACAGCCTGTCACTTCCATGGGGTTTTCTTTCGTGGGTTCTCCTTGCTCATCACCCCTAGAGACTGAGTTCTTTTCATCTGATACATTCAGTTTTGTCATTTATCTTCCACATAAGTTCATGACAATAGGAGGCCACATTCCTATGTCTTAGGAAAAAAAAATTAAGCAAAGGACCATCTCCAAACTCTCATCTGGGGTGTAAGATTATAATATAAGCCCACAGTGTAACAGTGCATTGCTTCATCTGGGGTGGTGGAAAAACCACAGGACTCTAAGTGCAGGAGCCACTATTAAAACAGCAAAGCGCAAAACAAGCAACTGGAATCATTTTCTTACAAAGACTCAACTTGTGGACGAAAAACTTTAATTGCCATTGCATAAAACACCTGTATGAAGTAAAAATTGGCTTTGTATAACATTAGTAGAGAATGTGCTCTAGAAAGTGGAGGTAACGATGTAAAAAACTCTGGCAGCAATGTAGTAGAACCGTCGCAGATGGTCAGCTGAGGCCACACCATCTCTATCACAGTTTTTAAAGGCTGTCTAGACGGTTCCTTTTGTTTGAGGGTGGGGAGAGGTTGTTACAGAAGACTTTGATGTCTCTCCTTCTCAACGATGAGTCTGGAGCCATTGATACCACGGCGACAGTAGCTTCCTTGCCCATAACAGTTAGGGTCCAGCATAGACTATGGATGTTCACATAGTTTCCAGCACCTACATGAAGCACTGTCACCCTTGATGTCTCATGGGACAGCAGGGACCATGAACCAGAAACTGAGACAGTTCATCCAAATGAACTGAAACAGCATCACAGGCTACACACATCAATACAATCTCCTCTGGCAGCAACATACCAATATGGACTTCTACTGCAGGAAAAACTACGGAGACCCAACGATCTCCTGTGGTAACGTGGGTCAGACACATCAAAATGCCCTTGAGTGGGAGCGCAGACTAAGAATATTTCCTCCTATTCTCAAATATCCCCAGTTATTAAAAGTTTTATTTGATTTTTCACAAATTTTTTATTCATTTATATGTAGAACAACAGGTTATGTAGGTGTCTTAGTCGGAATTTCTATTGCTGAGATGGAAACCTATGACCAAAAACAAGTTGGGGAGGAAAGGATTTATTTGGCTTACACTTCCACATTACTGTTAATTATCAAAGGATGTCAGAATAGGAACTCCAGCAAGGCAGGAACCTGGAAACAGAAGCTGATACAAAACCATGAAGTGGTTCTGCTCACCGTATTACATCCCTTGGCCTGCCTAGTCTGCCTTCTTATAGAACGCAAGACCACTGGCCCTTGAATGGCCTCACTTTCAATGGGCTGCCTTAGCTTACAGGAGGCCCCCTGAGTGAACCACATGGAGCCTGAATCTATGCAAAAAAGCAAGAGGAATTATGGTTCCAGTGCACTGGGGTTGTCCCAGACCCGAAGGAGAGGCAGTGACCTTCCCCGCACGCCCCCCCCCCCCCCCCTGCCCCCCCCCCTTCCCCACAGTTCACAGGGCAGCAGCCATTAGACACAATGTGATTGGCAGAACAGTGTGACTTTTTAAACTGATTGGTCTTTAGGGAATGAAGTGGCAAGGACTTCCCTTGTCTGAAGGTGGGTGATGGTCCATCCTGCCAAGTGTGTCCCCACCTGCAGGTTGGTTCCCAGCCTGTGGTCTGAGGAATGTTGATTAGCCTCTCCTTTCCAGAGGGGCAAGTGTTCCATGACCTTCCCAAAGCTCCTGAGCTGACCTTCTCAGTATCTGTCTCGAGCAGTGGCCTGATGTTCCTCGCAGGGGAGTGTGGCGACAGACAGCACACCTCCACTCAGGCACTCGTATACTGGATCCCACCTCGAGAACTACCTCAGGAGTGATAAGAGAGGACTCGACACACTGATTGGGTTTTGAATGCTTTATGTCAACCTCCAACACAACTATACACAGCATACAATACGATATCAGAGCAAGGATAATGAAGGCTATAACAATATAATAGCTTAATATTTCACTCTACTGCATACTGGGGTATACGACCTCATCAGTAGCCTCTGAGTGCTGGCGGTCTCGAGGGCTGTGATGACAGGAATGAGTCAGGTCAAAGGGCGACTCTCCAGCTCAGCTGGTTTCGATTTTGCTTGACAACGAAGTGACGCTTGACCGCGAAGTCTCGAGTGGTCAGTAGCCTCTGGTGGTTTCTGGCGAGCTGGTGTGGTTGTGGTCATTGCGGCAGTCTTCAGTGCTCAGGAGGATCACAACAAGCAGCCATGGCTACTGAGAGCAGAGGGTCCTTCAGTGTCTGAGGCTTCCTCTTTTGAGCCCAATTTGACGTCATGATTGATGTGTTAGGCTGATAACCATTCTCGTATGGTTATCAGGTCGAGTTGTTTTTAAGTCCAAATATTTACTTCCTTTGGGATTTTTTTTTTTGCACAAATATTTACTTCACTAATACACTTCTGCATTCTTTTCTTTTTTTTTTTTTTACACTTCTGCATTCTTAAATAACACTCTGGGCAAACTTGTTTTTCACAGCAAGTCTCACTACACAAATATTTTGTTCTACGTATTACAAGATGGAGTGGGTCTTGCTGAAAACCTGCTCCTTACAGTGTTAATGTCTGAGTTCTCTCTTCTATCTACTGTATTTTGTTAGTGATGTTTGTGCCTCTAGTTCCTGCTCACTTATCTAGATTTTTCATTTTCAGAATTCCCTCAGTTTGTGTTTTTTTTTTTTTTGTTTTTTGTTTTTTTTTTTTTATTGCTTGTAAGGGAGTTGCTGGGGAATGGGATACAGCTGGGAACAGGTGGTGGGATTTAGAATAGGATGGGTGCATTACGATAGTAGGAGTGTTTCCACAGTTAAGTGGCCTACATGGATTTTGGGGGCCAGCACGACTTCCAGTTGAGCACAAGGTTTCTGCCCAAGTTGAGGCCTAGACATGGCAACAAGGAAGGGGATGGAGACAGCTAATGGGGGGCAAGCACCTAGAGAGTGGGGGAGGTCAGGAGACAGGCAGCCTACTTGGAGTTTTTGTGGCCATGGTCTTTTCTTTTTAATAGTTTTTTAATTATGATTTTGCTATGTATGAATGTTTTGCCTACATATTTGCCTGTGTACAATGTATATGACTGGTGTCTGTGGAAACCAGCAGAGAGTGTCAGATTTTCTAGAATACTGGTGGTGGTAAGCCACAATGTGGGTGGTGGGCATTAAACTCAGGTGAAGTGGAAACTCCTGATTTCTTTGGAAAGTTAGTTATGTCAAATGATATTTTGCTGAGTGAAAGGATGTTTTGCTAAAGCAAACACATGAAAAGGCTCATGATGTTTAGAATCAAAATAAATATAACCCAGCAAACAGTCAAGGAAGCTAGATGGTATTGGCATACCTGACCATTCTTTACTGGTCATCATTGATGTGACTTCATAGAGAGAAATGCACCAAAACACTTTGATGATGTTCTGGAGGCTTCTTGCTGTTTCTGCAGACTCAGACCAATCAGTAGAATGAAATGGAGATTTCTAGATATGTCACCTGATAAGACTCACTTGGTGTTTTGCTAAGGCAGACTCGCATGGTATTTTGCTGACCTATGTGAGAGGACACATGATGTTTGGAGGGAATATAAATGGACAGTTAAGGGTGCTTATGTAGCTAGCTTTGTAACACTTCATTGGTCTCCTGTCTTTCTCTTTGCTGATCTTTCCTACACTGAGAGAGGCACAGCAGAGAACTTCTCCTGCTGGCCCTGCTGGTCCTGTTCACTCCTACTAGCTTGTATTGATTCAGCAGAGGCCTGGCTGTTTCTGCTGGATCATGCCACCCCTGCTGATTCCTGTTTGCTATCCTGACACTACTGAACTAGATGCTAGTATCATGACAAATGAAGATTGGAATCTCCCCAAGGAACTACTTCTAAACAACATACAGCAGAGCCTCGAGGTTTCTTCTGGATCGACCTGCCATTGCTAATTTCTAAATTATGTTGCAAATGGATTGAGCTGCTGCTGCTGTTTCATGTGAACTGAACTGCTGATATCCTGACAAATGCAAACTGATTTTCTCCAAAGAAATATTTCTAAACAGTTCCACATCTTCCTTTCCTCTATTAACCTTTTCTTTCCACTACCTCTGGTGGATAGTGGGCTAGAAGGGAGGTTAAAGCATTTTAAAATTCTTATTTTTTTTCTTGGTTTTTCAAGACAGGGCTTCTCTGTATAGCCCTGGCTGTCCTGGATCTCACTCTGTAGACCAGGCTGGCCTCAAACTCAGAAATCTGCCTGCCTCTGCCTCCCAAGTGCTGGGATTAAAGGCGTGTGCCACCATTGCCCGACTTAAAAACCCTTATTAAAAGTACAATTTGAAAAAATTCTAAGCCAATACCCAGGACCTTTAGGGGAACATCAAGTGTTGGTAACCAGGAACCATCTCTTTTGCCTCAGGTGATGTGACACTGAGTACTACCAAGCTCTCCACTTCTACAAATATTTATGTCTTAACCCAGCAGTCAAAGATCTTTCCTTTTTTGTAAATTATTATTTTATGGTATATGTATGGGTGTTTTGCGTGTAGATATGCCCATGTACCATGTGCATGTATGCAACTGGAAAAAGCCAGAAGGGGGCATTCCATCTCCTGAACCTGGAGTTACTGATGGTTAAGTCACCATGGGGTTGTAAGAAATTGATTCTGGATCCTCTAGAAGAAAAGGAAGTGCTCTAGCCATTTAATTAGCTAATACTGAATTTTAATGAGAACCTCTTCACATTTCAGTAAGTGAACATACATAGAGAGTGCTTACATCTAGTCACAACTACCTACTCAACATCTGTCTCTCTGGTGGCAATTCCCAAATGTTTTCTTCCAACTTTTGGAAATATGAGAATACATTATAATTTTCTATAATTTCCCTACTTTGCCATACTACAATGACCAAACCAGCTCAGTCACTCAACAGGGTCTCAAGGGAGAGAGTCGGGATCGAAAAGAAAAGGACAGTTAGACAGCATTATAGCGTAACTCCAGCCAGTTCTGAGACTGAAGCTAAAGCTGAAGCAGGTTTATTTTTCTCCAGTCTGGGTGCCTGCAAAGAATTTGGTCAGTCCTAAGGCATAAACAGAGTAGTTAAGGAACAAACAAAGCATAAGCAAAGGTTCCATGATTACTGTACTCAGGGTCTTAACAAGACCCGCCAAGATACAAAGAACTCAGTCCTCAGCTGTATTCATCTTGAGCCTACTTCCTTATCCTAGCCCAAAGTCAAACTCCTGCTAAATTCCTAGCGGTAGCTCCAAAAGCTCTCCACACTACTGGGCACTTATTATTTGATTCAATGTTAATTTAGCAGCCATTGATTATTTCTTCCTTTCCCTTGTATCTGTCCTCTTTCATGAGCCAATTTTAGGGCCTGAGGTGACTCCACGTGTAAAAATGCTTGCCATGACAGCCCACCCTCCACCCCCAATGCAATCTTCAAACACATGCTGAAAGAAGAGAGGATATCCTGAAATTTACCCCTGACTCCACACAGTTGGTCTTGTAGGCCCTCCGTCAGTGTTACTTACTTCAAGACACCCTCAAGTGAGGCACCAAGGTGCTGATAGATCAAAGATCAATGCAAAAGCAAGAGGTTTATTTTCCTGCAAGTTCGGATTGACCTCAATCAATTAGCCCCTCAAGGTGAGTGAATAAAAGGCAACCCCAAATGGCTATTACAAGCCAAGTTCCCAGAAATGTTTCCCAGAATTAAAATCTGGAAATCCAAACGCAAGAGTGCTCTTGGTGACTGAGAAATGCCTTGCCTTTATTTTGGAAAGAACACAAATTGTTTATCCTCAAGATCAAGCAGGTTTGCAGAGGATATATCCAGGACTAGAGTTATATTGTCTTGAAATCCCTCTGTAACTCTGTAGTAAGGTATACTGGGGAGGGAAGATGCAGGCTTCTCTTCTTATATAAACTAAAGAAATGGTCTGGCTGATACAACTCTTAGAAAGCTGGTTAAAATTTCTGACTGTCTTGAAAAGTTCCACTTCAAAGAAAACTTTGCCTGGTACCACCCCGTTCAAGAGACCTCTTATGGTAGCACTGGCTTGCAATTGCTGTGTGTTCACTCAGTCTCTGCTCAATGTCCTTCTTGTTGCCTTCTTACCTGGAGAATGCTGCCTCCTGCTCCTTATCTAAAACCCAGGTGAGGTGCTGGAATTCTGGGGACCGCTCCTCCCTCTGTACTGCTCCCTGTTCACTCAGCACCAAGGGTCTTTACTTTGAATACTGATTAACTCTTTCACTTGCCTCTTAAGGACCTTGATGAAGCCCCAAAGCTTTTCCCTGTGATGAAAGGCACCCTGTGCGATTGGGGTCATCTGATGGCTACCATCTTGAGGGGTTCAGTGCGTTGGTCATAGAGCAGCTATTGGTCATCCTCTTTAGACCTGATTGTGCTTCTCACTACTGGACCTGGTCTCCTGCCACTTGCTTTTTTGCTCTTGCTCTTCCTGATATGGAGCTGCTGGGTAATCCCAGTCATCCTTCCAAACTATGCATTGCTTCTGAGCTTCCCTTCTTGGTATCGGTGTCCACAGACAGGTCAGGAGCTCTGTCTTGCAGAGCTTCCCGGAAGTCTTGATGCAGTACTGACAGAAGTTGTGTCCACATGCAGTGATGACTGGGTCTGTCAGGTCATTCAGCCACAGGGAACTTTTTTTTTTTCATTTGCCTGGATAATTGCAAAGGCCTCTGATAGTGCTATCAGGCTGGGAACGAAGGTTTGGGCTCATGTGGGCTTCCTTCTGAGTGTTGTCTCAGGCATACACTGCAGGCACAAAAAGAGTCACTGTGCTGCAGTTCTAACACTCCCTTCTGGAAACAGCTGTGATCCCTCTGACATCTTCTTTGTTTCCCACACTGATGGTAGCCTGAAGCTCTTTGTGGTTTTAGTGTCTAATTCCAGCTGACAACAATATTTTTTGCATGGTCCCTCGGCCAGGGACAGAGGAGTTCCGCTACACTGTTGGACTCTGGCAGGTCACAGTTAGTTTGAGGTAAAAAGATATTTCTTAAATAAAGAAAGCATTTACTTCAAGAGATTCCACTCAATACCCAGCTGCAGTCACACTCATAGCAGCGTCACACACTGTCTGTCATTCCTAAGCCTGTAATGCTGAGCCCTCGTATCTCTGCTCACCTGGCCATACAACCCCTCTAAGATGAACTGTGGGAAGGACAAGCCCTAAGGTAGACTGGCAATACACAAGGCAGAGCATAGCCTTGATTTAATACCTCTGTAACTCCTGATCCTCTGGGTTGCAACGGCCAAATCCTGGAATTAGAGGGCTGGGACTGTATGAGCTCCCCTGGGGATGGGTTCCAGGGCCTCAAGAATTATAGCAAAGCACCCTACAAAGTGAGCTATGTCCTTAATCTGAGTTTTTTGTTTGTTTTGGTTGTTTTTTTTAAAGATGGGGTTTTACTATGTAGCCCAGGCCATTTTGAAACTCACTATTTGGGCCAGGCCTTGAACTCAGATATCCACATGTCTCTGCCTCCCTAGTGCTAAAATTAAAGTCCTGAACCACTAAACTTATTTCAGATCTTTTGCCACAGTTTCATGCTGAGAATGACCTGGGATTCCCCATGTGTACTGACAGCCCAGGCTGGCCTTGAACCTGTAGCAATGTTGTTTGTTTCAGCCTCACAAGTGCTAAGATTGTATCATGTACTCTGACGTGGGGCTCTTGTTTTAAGGATGGTAGAAATGAAACCTTCAGCCTTGCTTGGTCAAACAAGGGTTACATCAAGAATGGAATTGCATCACAACCACTAGCCAAACTCTAGAAATCATGTAAATAAGGACAATCTTGCTAGAACCTTTCAATCTTCTCTTTCTAAAAAAGCATCATACCAAACTTGATTTTCATTCATCATGTTTATTTCTTTATAATTACATGTGTCACATACCTTATACAATGAAAACCCAGAAGATGGAAAACTCTAAAACACAAATAAAAATAAGTCCCTACATGCTGTGATCAGGTACTCCTTCAGTCTCAGGTACAGATCGAGGCAAAAGACATCCTATTCAAAGTCATAGCAGCTAAACTTGAGGCTAGCCTTCACTGTATAAATTCCTATCTGAGAACACAAACCTGTTCATGGGGTAACAGTACCAAGCCTGATGACCTGAGCTCTACCATAGGAACCCACATGGTTTTTTTATGATTGACACATCTACATTATAATATATGTGTACAAGGGCACATACACATGCATGACAAATAAATCTGAGAGAACAAACAAAAAAATTTTATTGTTTAATTTTTCCCCTTTCTCTGTCTTTTTTTTTTCTTTTAGATGGGATCTCATTAACTCTTATTTCAGAGGTGACTGTAGATTTGGCCTGGCTGTAAATAAAATTTTACCTTGCAAAAATTGATTTATTTATTTATTTATTTATTTATTTTTGGTTTTTCGAGACAGGGTTTCTCTGTGTAGCCCTGGCTGTCCTGGAACTCACTCTGTAGACCAGGCTGGCCTCGAACTCAGAAATCCACCTGCCTCTGCCTCCCAAGTGCTGGGATTAAAGGCGTGCGCCACCACGTCTGGCTGCAAAAATTGATTTTTGACACAACAATATATATCAGTTTCTGCTTCTAGGTTCTTGCCTTGCTTGAATTCCTGCCCTGCGTTCTATCTATGATGAATGGTGATGTATTAGTGAAAGCCAATTTTGTATTCAGGTTACTTTTGGTCTTGGTGTTAACCATAGCTATACAAACCCTAAAATAATCAGGTACCTCACTTTGCAAAAAATAACCCCCTTTGCTGTTCAGATCTGTTTCTTTCCTGACTAATCAAACAGTAGCCCCACATTCCGTCTCACTGTCAGATTCATAAGCAATCAGTCTAGGGCCTGACTTCTGGCAGGAACTAGTTCAAATTTGTTGTTGTTGTTGTTGTTGTTGTTGTTGTTGTTGTTGTTGTTGTTGTTTTGGGGTTTTTTTTGTCCTGGCTTGGCTTGTCAAACAAGCCTGAAATCCCCCTATTTGTTAGGTTGGGGATGGTGGGCACAGAGTGGCTATATGGCAAAGGATAGTTCAAGAATAAATGGATGAATACATATTTGCTGACTCTGAGTTTCAGTGACTGAGGTTTTTGGCGTTCTGTGGGTTACGGGACCTTGGACAGGCTGCTTGCCTCTAGACGTCTTAGTCTGCTTTTACTAGAAGACTAGGATAGTTATTCTCAGGGAAATGAAGAATCAAGATGTGGACATCAGCATATATCATTACTCTGAGCACCTGGACCCCCACTACTGTCTCTATTCCCTGCTTTGAACAGAAACCCTGCATCAGTGTAACATCTGGGAAGAGGGCTTTAGCCGAGATTCAGCCACCAACCCTTTATGTATGAGTTCCTGTTTTGCTAATCCTTTATATTCTATCCTCCAGGGCGAAAAAAGCTGCCTCCTGTAAGGTAGGCTTTGTCAACCTGAAACCAATCACATGGAGTTGTCCACATAGGTAATAACCCTCCAACAATTCCTGAGTACACAGTTAGGTTGGGCCATAATCTTCAGATGCTTTTTAAATTATCTTCAACCATTTGTATGGGAGTGGCTCCCAGTGTCTGCATTACTCTACTCATATGCCTATAGTTAAATATGCTAGGTACCTCCAGGTCTTGGAGGAGACATTCTTAGGGTGGCTCTGTTGCAGGATTTTCCCTATCCAATCACATTA